>CM033793.1:5100964-5379812 GCA_019656835.1 Rhododendron ovatum | reverse complement strand
AACTAACTTGGATGTTGGTTGTAGATTCCTTCGGTGTCATTAAATTTTGAATTCATAAAAAAAAAGGGTGAACGAACTTAATGCCTCGGTTCAAAAAAAACTTAATGTCTAAAGGTAAAAAAATATGTGCAAACCAACACTTAACATCCTGTCTAATAAAAGAACGGAAACAGTATAGCAGCCGATCTTAACAAGAGATGTAAGCATTATGAATCAGGAGTTTGTATCGCCTGATGTCCTAGGCATCAGTTGCAAATGTTCGAAAATATTACACTTATAAGTTAAAAATACAAAATACCATCCAACGATCTCACAAACAAACAGTTCTCTAACTACCATATTACACCCTACCATCAGGTTTCTAAAAGTCTGCTGCCCAGGCGCTAAGCGGTGGTCCAACGCCTAGATTAGGCAGTCGACTAGTCGGTGCCTCTTTTCTACCCGACTATTGCCCGTCGATTTTTAGAACATTGCTGTAAGTAGACAATATTGAATGCTTTTAGCGCAGCGTTGTCCTTAGAAAGGAACTAATAAATTAGTGTCCTCCGTGGCTCCAACAAAATGCTAATACAATTCTTTAACTTGGTAGACCTAGGAGTGGTTATATGCAAGGAGGGATTGCCACCGCCAAGTTAAAACAAAAAAGGAACACCTCTTATTTTACATTCTAGTAGTTCAACATATTTCAAAGTTATGCAAGTTCAAGTGTTTGTTACGTACTCTTTTATTGCACATGTATTTGCTCACCTAAGGTTGAAAACTTTGCATCCGTCAATAGCAATGCTAAATTGTTAGTTCCTCAGAACGACTAATTATTTTGTAAAATGATTCAGAATGTGATCCTGGAAGGAGAAGAGAAAAGGATATGGGTTAGCTTTCCAACCGTCAGATCGCTCGTAATTGAACCGTTCAATCGACAGTATAAAGGATCCCCAAAATCCGCACTCCAAGTAAAAGAACGACTCTTTGCTTAACAATTCAACAGTTAACAGTGAAAAACATCTTATACGAACGAGAAGGACACCATACGAGCCGTCGAACTAAAATTCCAAATCATTTCCGATCACCATAAATGACTACTTCAAACCCTAGCACTGCGTGTCTGGTGGTTATGGCACATGCAATTATGGGCCAAGAGCCTTAGTTAGTTGTTGTTTCTATTTGGGTTTTTCTTTTCCCGTCGTGAATTGCAAAAATGGACCATCGATCGCTGAACATCAATAGAAGCCCTTACCATCGTTGCCTTAGGCCAATCGATTAGTACAACTCCGGCACATATGTATGTTGAGAGAGAGAAAGAGAGAGAGAGAGATTGCTTACAGGCGAAAGAGAGATCGAAGAAGTCAGATCTGTGAGACGACGCAGATGCGCGGCATGAAGTAAAAGCCAGCAGGGCAAAGGTCGACCAAACCGTGTCTGGTTTCCAAGAAAAAGAGGAAGAAGAAAATGGAAGTGAGGTTAGCAACAGAGAGAGAGAGAGAGAGAGAGAGAGAGAGAGAGTTCTTGAAGACTAGGGATTTTCCCTCCGGAGTTCGGCCCTCCTAAAAGAAACCAGCGTTGTTCGGCTCTTGGCGCCCAAATTTCGTTGGAATTTCAGGTGGTTTCAACGCGCGTTGTAATTCCTTTTGTTTCGATCTCTGTCAATTTCACCGTCCAAAATTGTTCTGAAATATTTGACTTTAAAAAAAAAACACTCTTCTAGATTTAGAAGAATTTTTTTTAAATACTTTCCTAGATTTAGAAGAAGTTTTTTTAAATTTTAATTATTGATTACTGGGACGGATGATGACATTGGACGTGCCGCAAAACAAAAACGGTGAAAACGTACTGTAAGCGTGGTTGGATTGGGCTACCAAACAAGGCCTCTGTTTCCATTTTGTTTTTTAATCGACACCACATGTTTAATTTAAAAGAAATACATCATTATAATAATCGTAAATTTTGTTTTTTTCCTGGGTCACCCGACCCCATCCCCAACATGTGCCGTGTGGGTTGGCCTTCATTTTCCTACAAAAGGACAAATAGTCTTCACTGTACCAATGAGAAATTGCATGAGAGAGAGAGAGAGAGAGAGATAAGGATTGCAGGAGAGAGTATCACAGAGGGAAGTGTTTGGTTTTCCAAGAAGACCGACAGCGTAAGTGCATTTTTGGTCTTTTGCCCATCAACATGCCTTGCCAAGAAGCTTTCTAGCCTATCTTTCATCTCTCTGTTAATGCTCTGGCTTTTTCTGTTCGAGCTCAATCCTTTCAGACTTCTTTTTTAATAATTCGGGTGTCCGAACCATCTTACGCGCACACGTCAATTTATCGGAACTCAATTCCACCGCTCAGTTGCGGGGATCTTTTCAAATTTCTGTTGGTATATTGTAGTGGAGACCAAGTTTTTTCTCATTCCATAGAGTTTCAGCTGGTTAAGGGAATAACTACATCCTGCAAGTATTTCTGATTGTACTGTATTGATTCATGGCTCTTTTCAAATTTGGTTTTATTTCTAATTCGTCCCTCTACCCTTAATTTGTACAGTTTACAACTCCAATATGGGTGAAGCTCAACATCAAATGCAACAAAAAATCCATGGTATGTGAATTTTTCTTGGTTCTTTTTTGTTTTTTCTTCTTATTTTCTTTGTCTTCTTAATCGACGAGTGATTCAGTTCTTCAAGTATTGGAATTAGTGGACATGAATTTGTTCTCTTTTGTGGTGTTCCCATTATTTATCGTCTGCAATCTGCATACTAGTTGGGAAAAACCAAAAACGGGAAGGGAGCAAGTCCAGTTGGCTGGTGGGTTTTCTTCTCACACAATTGAGCAGTGTTCGATTCTATCATTCTTAGGGTCAGGTCGGACGAAAGAATTTTTTTGTGAATTTCCTAATCTCGGCATGGATGGCGTGATTTTGACTGGACAGGGAGAAGATTCCTGAACCGTCAGGAGGGAGAGAGAGAGAGAGAATCATCGATAAGCAACAATTTTCTAGCAAAGTGTGTACCAAGAGTTTACTATTTCTAAAGGACTGTTTTGTTTGTGTAAGTCAACTAAAGCAAGGCATGGGCACGTTTATTACCTCCCATGCTATATTTCTTTTTCAGTGTGAAGTCTTCGTGACAAATTGTTCAACCGGACAAGGGGCTGTCCGGACAGCCTTGTGTGTAAGGGTCATTATTTGGCCTGAAGGCCCGCGGCTCGCCCTAAGTCCGCCCGGCCCGTCCTAAGTTCGCCCGGCCCATCGGGCTTTTATCCGGTCTGAGCCCGTGAAACGGGCGGGTCGGGCAGGCGGGCCCATAGTTTGTAATGGGCGGGTTCGGGCCTATAAATTTTTACTCGGCCCGTGAGCCCGCCCGGTATACCCCGTCCAAAAGCCCGCCCACGGGCCCGCCCATTAGCCCAAAATCCCACAAAAATCCTTTCTTTTTTCCCTTGCCCAAGGAAATTTAAACCCGCCCGGTGGCCTGTCAGGTTTTTGGCCCGCTAGCCCGTCAATTGGGGTAGCCCGTGGGCCGGGCTTGGGCTTCAATTTATAGAAGGTAGCACGGCCCGCAAAAAAGAAAAAGTCCGATCGGCAGGGCCCGTGGGCGGGCTTGGTAGTGCCTTGGCGGGCTGACCTGGCCCAGGCCGGCCCGATGATGACCCTCACTTGTGTGGGCCCCCTTCGCGCATTTTTTTTTTAAAATTCGAACCGTGCATTGGCCTGCAAAATAATGTATTTATGCAAAAAACCAGCTTGTCCGGACATCGATAGGTATGTCAAAAGTTGAGTTTTTACATGAAAAAATGGACGACTGTGAACGGTTTAACTTTAAAAACAGTTGACAGATCACGGTCGTCAATTTTTCCGTGTATAAACTCAACTTTTGACATACCTATCGATGTCCAGACAAGCTGATTGTTTGCGTAGATATATTATTTTGCGGGCCCTACAAGATGCATGGTTCAAATTTTTCAAAAAAACACGCGAAGAGGACCCACATGGGAGCATTCCGGACAGCCCTTGTCCGGTTGATCCGGAGAAAACCAATTTCTCTAAAAAAAGGGTCTTCATGACAAAGATTTTGTATGTGTTTCTGTTCCTTTTGTCTTATTTCTTGCATGTAGGAAGAGTCAAATGGAAAACATTTTGGACATAAATGTCCGGACACGCGCAGATTAAGACACGAAGCTAGAGCGGTTGGATGTGTGTGTTCATTAGGTAGTTTCAAATATATGCGTGTTTGGATCCGTGTTCGGACAAGTTGTGTCCATAGCATTGCTGGGATCGACGAATTAGGGTTGGAAAAAAATTAAAGTTCAGCTTTTGCTCAAATACATTGAGCAAAAATTAGGTTCCATGATTATACATCTTTATGCTCTTCTTTCCTTTAATTTTTTGCACCAAACACTACTCTACTATTATTGTATACACTGAGACTTGCTTGCTTGTTTTGTTCTACCAGTACAGGAGGAAGCCAAGGAACAAAATGCAAATGTCATGAACCCCCACCAACCACCACCAGAACTTCCTAAACAACAAAAAAACTACATGTGGTGGCTCCGGATGGCGGTGTACTCCTTCCTCGTCCTCTCCACCCAGGCATCCGCCACGCTCTTGGGAAGACTCTATTTCGCCAAAGGCGGAAGCGGCAAGTGGACTGCAACTCTCGTCCAGATCTGCGGCTTCCCGATCCTCCTCCCATTCCTCCTCTTCTCTCCAAACAAACCTCAAAAATGCGAAGACAACCGTCCCGATGCGCCCTCATTGGTAACCCTGGCTTCCCTCTACCTCTGCTTAGGTGTCTTCCTGGCTGCAAACTGCATGTTGTATTCCATTGGCCTTTTATACCTTCCTGTCTCTACTTACTCCCTCATTTGTGCAAGCCAGTTGGGCTTCAATGCCTTGTTTTCTTACTTCCTCAATTCACAAAAAATCACTCCTTTCATCATAAACTCCCTTGTCATCCTCACTATATCATCCACCCTCCTTGTCTTCCAAAATGACTCTTCTGGCTCAAATAAAGTCTCCCAAGGGAAGTATGCAATCGGGTTTTTGTCCACTGTCGGTGCGTCTGCTGGATATGCGTTGTTGCTCTCCGTGACTCAACTAGCCTTCAGGAAAATACTAAGACAAGAAAATTTTCGGGTCGTTTTGAACATGATAATCTACCAATCCCTAGTCGCAACGATAGTGATTTTGGTGGGGCTTTTTGGTAGCGGAGAATGGAAAGGTTTGACCAAGGAAATGGATGGTTTCGACCTGGGAAGAGTTTCCTACGTCATGACTTTGGTTTGGATAGCTATTTCTTGGACATCTTTCTCAATCGGCGCAGTCGGGTTGATTTTTGAGGTCTCTTCTCTCTTCTCCAACGTCATCAGCACTCTGGGCCTGCCGATTATTCCGGTGGCGGCAGTGTTTGTTTTTCACGATACGATGGGTGGAATAAAGGTGGTGGCGATGTTGTTGGCGATTTGGGGATTCATTTCGTACATTTACCAGCATTACCTGGACGAATTGGAGTCCAAGACTAGAAGCGACCAGCACGACAATGGAGTTTCTGAAGTTTCCCTTGCTGAAAGAGCTTAATTAGCAGTTGAATAGATGAACAGAGTCCATAAAATCAGGACCCCATTGATCTGTTTAGATCACTCGAGTCAATGTAACAGTGGCTTGCGCAACAAAATGTGTTAGGTTTTGTGTTGTATGGACTTCAAAATCAATACAAAATTGGCTCAAACAGTGTGAAAACGAGTTAATGTTTTTATTGGACTTCCAGATTAAGGTGAATCTTCGCAGAAAACTATAGTTTCTTTGATTTTTTCATTGGACTTCCGGTTTGAGCCATAGCTACCGTCCGTGAGAACAGATCGTCGCCACGGCGTGCACCACCTAGTGCTCAGGTGCGAGAAATCCCCCTCTTCGCTCCACATACAGGTTTGAAATAAAGTCTATTAGTGGCACCACCGGGTACTAGCACAAATGTGCCTCCCGGGGCTCGATCCGGCACAGGTGTTAAAGAGAGGTGGTGACTCCCACCAACTGGACTACCACCTAGATGGTAACTAATCTCCCTTTTTAACTATCTTAACTAATCTCTCCTTATACTACATACACCTCTTATCCCCTCTTCATCCGACAAACAAGCCGTAAAGTTGTAGATGCCTCCACCGAAGTTATTTTTAGCCTTTGCTCCACGTGTTGTGATTGATAAATACGGTAGGATCCATGACTTTTGTGTTAATAAATTAGGGGATACAAAAAGTAGTCGACCAAATAGTCATGCCGCATGCGGTGTAATTGTTACTAGTTCCAAAAAAAATAAGCATGATTGAGATAATTCACAACGTAAGCGTTAAGAATGCCAATTAAAATAGATAAGATCATGCCATAAAGACATGAAACTAATTGAAATCATGGTAGAAAGAGTAACATTGTTATTAGTAATAATTAATAAAAACATCGCCAACGGTTTGTAGCTTAATACACTTCCTCACCTATTTTTATGAAAATAAGAGTTTGATGCTCGCCAGAAACGTGAGTGTTTGGTGTGGTGGTTGATGCTATTTGGACTTGCTCTACTCGTATGCTGCTTGCGGTATTTTTCTTACATTCTTGAAGTAGGCTAGACATCTATTGATAAAAAAAAAAAAAAAAAAACCCCTAATAAAACATCACTAGTTCCGTATCTAGACAATAGGAGGGGCGGGTCGATTTTTTATTCCGGAGGGAATCTTGGCTACTCCCGGAATCACGACTTGATCACTCCGCACCAAACTGTGATTATATTTTTAGACCCAGCTTCTTTGCTGCTGGACTGCAAGAGGCTTCTATCGTTTCATCGTAGTTATTCATCTTTGTATTTAACGACCCGGATTTTAATTTATGAAAGAGTTTTGTTAAAATCTGGAATTGTTGAAAATACTTTTGAACGACTAGAATTACGGGGACGACACTATGTAGTCCAACAACGAATTTCAGAGAAGCGAGATTCTATTTCTATCTACCAATATTTTATGACAAAGTCTAAACTCGCTAACTGGTTTGCCACATGCATGACTGACAATTGGAGTATACAACTGGTTTTCAATCACAAAACGTGCATCGCCAAATCGAAATGTGCAAATTAATGTATAAATTGTTGTGTTTTATTTTTTTTAACAGAGGTGTCCGGGCTAGATTAGGCGCACCTCTATTAATTTTGGAGCTCAATTCTACCACCCATTTAAAGTTGGAACAAAACTTCGTATGAACTAGCTCCGAAGGAGTAAAAGACTTGCTCACATTCATTTTCCTACCCAATTAAATAGTAAAACTGCCCAATGCTAATAACATCATGCTCATCTAAGACTAAAGAAGTAGTATAATCAATTGGAAAGGTTTCACACGGGGGATGCTGCCACTCGGCGGCATCCCAGTAAAAAGCGGTTCCAGGCGGTCAATATAGGTGTTCATCTCGGCACGGACGGCTCGAATTGAATCTGAGCGTATACAAATCTGAGCCATTGATTGCTCGACAAAGATTTGAGCCGTCGATTGCCGAGATGAATAGTCAGATCGACTTCTCTGCACCTGCTTTGCAGCAGCCCTATAGACCTATAGAAAAACAAAATATTTCAATCCCAAGTAATTTTAAAATTCTGAATTCTTTCACACAATGCAGCAAGACGAACGGTGATTTTTACGGAGGAAGGAAATATATCAAGGGACTAATGAAAATTTTCCTATAAATTGGCAATAGAGCAATGCACTAAACTCATTTTCGCAATATTTATTTTTGTCGATCGACAAATTAAGTAATGTCAAATCAAAAATCCAATTAGACACCAACTTACAAGCTTAGAAAGAAACGGCGCAAACCTAATTTTAATCAATCATGTCATCGGATTATTATCGGAGTATATATATTAGTTAGATTTTTGAAATGTATGTCCCCCATAGCCATAGCTCGAAGAACTAGCATTTCCATCAATCGTGCCAACAGCAGAAGACGGGTGCGTAGCCTGAGTAACATTTAGCTCCTCAAGACGGTTGTTAATCCTCGCTTGCAGCTCGAGCAGCCAAGCTTTCAGCTTTTGAGCATCATAATCGCTGAGTTCATCCATCTTTTGTTCACACAAAGGCTTGTTTTGACGGGCTTCGGTTGTCTGAGCTAACTTCGTTCCCCGTTCCTTCTCATACTCCACTTCATTGCTTAACAGAGAGAGTTGTTCATTAAGCTCATTGATGCTATTCCTACGACAAGCATCTATTGCTCCATTAGAGTCTTCATCTGCTGATCGAGGGTTGGTTTCCGATACACGCGTAGCAATCACCTCGATGTTAGGGTGAGCGAACGAGAAAGGCTTGCCTGAAGGAGAGAAGATAAGGATGGCGAGCTGAGTACCACAAAGGGTACAAAGCTCACTACCCTTCTTGTAAAGGCCGGATCGGCGTTTCGAAAAGGTGATGAGGCGATCTTCTTCGTTCTCGCGCCTTTTTGAGGTGTCGATTCTTTGGCGACCCTTTGTTTGCTTGTTGTTATCCATAGTCAAATGCTTTTGGAAAACGGTACTCCAAAGCAAGAAAATATGGTGATGCTTTCTTTGTTTTGGTAGTTCATATTTATAGAGGTTATGCAACACAAGAATATATGCTTTGGTTACCCCTCAGAGTGGGCCCAATTTCGGATATATGGCTCACTTCCTTTGTAGAATCTAAGGTACTATGATTTTTTCATTAATAACCAGATGTCCGAGCTAGTTTATACGCATATCAATTAATTCTGGGGCCATAAAAGTAACGACGGGGTGGGAAAACCCTCTAGTGGCCCCAAGGTTTGGAATCTTTGGCTTCAGTAAGATTCAAACAAAGCGAACTCATAGAGAAAAAACACTTATTAATTTTCTCATGTCCACTTAGCGAGTTAAGATAGTATACTTTTTTTTAATCATTGTACTTGTTCCCCTTTATTTTGATTAATAAATTTCTTTCTTTCTCCTATTAAAAAAAAAGATACTACATTTTTACTTCCTAATAGAAAGACAAATTGCATATCTTTTTCATTGACAAAATGTGAAAGAAGTTATTGTATTAATTAATTGCAAGAAATCCAATTCTGCATTTTGACTTCCAGCTTAAAAGATTGATTAGCTCCTTAGTTTTACACCAATGAAATATATTTAATTTTGAATACTTTGGATAGATTGCAACCATTGCTAATTAATCTTCCTCTTGTCAATTATTTTCTTTCTGCTTTGACTTTTATTAGGATAAAAGATTGGAATCTTTTAAAATCAACTCCTTTGACTTGTTGCGTGATTAGTTGGTATTTACTGTTATACTTCTTTTGTAAAGTACTCCATTATTGTGCAAAACATAATAATGAAGTTCAATTACTGTATTATTCAACCACAAACATCTACACACATTCTTTACACATACACATTCAAATCTTTTGGTGGAGCCCACATATACTGGAGGTGTAGTGTATGTGGACCCCAATGAAAATATAAGTTGATTTTGTGTAAACTTATACTAAATGCAAGATGGAGCCACAATAGTGGTGGCAGAACTTCACCGCCCGTGAGCAGAATTTAAACTGGTAACAAGTTAACAAATACTTGTATTACCAGAGTTCAAGCTGTTTGATGAGTAGGTAAGTGGCTAGCTTTTCAAAAATGGGAAATACTAATGCATGGTAAACAAAGATCATTCATGTACCCTTCCTCAAGTTGGCAAGGGAAAAAATGTATGACAACAAGTGAAAAACAGAAAAGATATATAGAAACCAGAACAACTAAATTATGAAACCTCCGGAAAAACAAACGAATGGTCCAGATTTTAAGAAATTCTTTCAGGAAAGAGTTTGTCTTTCAAGGAAGAGTACTGGACCGTTGATTTGTTGTTATGGACAATTTCTTGTTTTCTCTTTCATTGATTGTACCAGGTCTGAGTGAAAATTTGTGGAACCTATATTTGGGAGCAATATATGCCCTCTGTTCCTAAATAAAATGTCCATGTTACTATTCCGGACATTTTAAAAAATTATTTATATCTTTCAAAGTATATTATTTTTTATATGCAGTATGAATTTTGTTTGATAGATCTCAATTGGTTTTATTAGACAAAATTTTAAAAATTATGAAAAACGGTAGTATAAATTAAAAGACATAACTAATTTAAAAAAATTTGGGAAAATAAAAATTAGACATTTATTTTGGAACGGAGGGAGTATTGTTTTTATTTTAAATATTCCCAGAAGAAACTTGGTTTTCCATGACTGAAATCTTCCACTATGTGGAATTTATTAATTAAGTACTCAAAAATACGTTTCCACAGCGGTGTAATTAATGGGAAATTGGACTCCACATTTAATGCTTAATTGATTGCTTAAGTATTCAAATTTCAGTCAATCTCCATTAAGTGCATGCATTTGTTGTCAATTACCGACTAAAATGGAGATTTGAAAAAAGGTCTTCAATTGCGTCCAAATGGTTTGACCTCACATACAGTTAGTCGAGGCTTGTTTTGGCTAAAGTAAGTTAAAGTGACATTTTTTTCCCTTTATTCAAAAAAAAAATTACATTTGTTTATTTTGCATCAATTTTTTAATTTTTGTAATTTATTGATTTGTCTCGTCAAGAGAAATAATAAAAGTAAAAAATTATGATCGAAACTCTGAATTCTTTGAATAAAGACAAGGGAATTGATATTAACGCTCTAAGATTTACTGCAGGTGCTCTACCTTTTTGTTTTTACACTGTGATGTTACCAGCAACATCACAGTGCAAAAACAAAATTACACTGATGTTGCCAGCAACATCACAGTATAAAAACAAAAAGGTGGAGCGCCTGCAGTAAATTTTGGAGCGTGAAAATCAGTTCCCAAAGACAAAGATAAGTCAAATAGACAGTATTTTAGTAAATATTCTACGTCTGTAATATTTATCACTGCACTAGAATAATAACCAATCTATATGGAATACTTACCACTATATCCATAATGCTTATTACAACTCTTTTTTGAGATACAGTACACCAAAACATTTTGGTGTACCATAGAAAAATTCCCTTTAACAAAACTTTCTTTACAACGAGCCTAGGATAGAGTAATTTATTCTCTGTCTTGGGGATGTTCGCAGAAACCATTGACAAGGACATTCAGTGTTTCGATTCCTCTGGACGAGACGACCAAATTAGGAGCAAATCTAATATGGTAACTATAAAAAATTTTAAATAAAAACAAAATAAAAAAATTCCAAAAATCTTAACGGAAACCATATCTCCTTCTCGACGAGTGCTCGCAATAATGAGGGGATGTTTCCAATAACTAAAAATACTATAAAAAACTTAACGCATTTTATCATATCGTTTTCACTAACAAAAAAGTTTCAGCATTTTATCATTTTGTTTTCACTAACAAAAAAATTGTCGACAAATTTTTTTTTACTACAGAAACTCTACTCATAAATCTATCAACAACTTATTCACTATCGAAAATAACTTAATAATTTTAAATAATTTATTTACTCCCGAAAACTCTTAACAATTTCTTAACTGCAAAAAAAAATTTATAAAATTTTCACCGCTGAAAACGTCTAAGGAAAGCACATTGATGGGCCACCACCCGTGGGCTCCACCTATCTCCACCACCGTCCGATTAAGATAATCTTCCTTTTTCTGATCGCTACTTGCACACCTATCGGACGCACCTATGACGTAACAGTATGTCAGATTTCCCCTTCGAGTGCGCCAAGTATCCACAGGGAAGGGAAGGGAAGGGACGGATAGAATTCTTCGGGTCCAAGCAACGGTTCTCTACGTGCACACCTATCGTACATTTGCTATATAGCAAATGTATGAGTAAAAATTCTGACAGGATACACAGAGAGAGCTTCGAATGGCGACGAAGCCATCAACGTGCTTTTTCGGCAACGGATGGAGTAGTACTGTCCCCAGCTACTGTAATAGGCACTCGAATTTGCGCTTCTGTCCTTTGCCTTCTCACCGTTTCTATCCAGCTTATTGTAAGATGCGGCAGCGTAACTTCAGGTATCTCAACCGCATTTTTTTTTTCTCTGCTTCGATGATGATTAGGTTTATTACGTTCTTATTCTTAAACGAGGAATCTTTGGTGTTATTGAGGTGTGTTGATTGATGGTTTAGGCCTTATGTTGTCCTATTGCTGGTTTTCTGACTTGGAGTGGAGCTTTTGTGTTAGAAATTAAGGAACCCCTAAATGTCTTACTGTAGGCTCTACTTTTACTGCCATTAGGCAGAAGGTCTGAATACTTGTGAAACTCCATTAAAGGCATTGGAAACGATCTGGAAAGATTGGTAGTCAGGTCTGCACGGAATAAAGAGGTCATCTGCAAAGGAAATATGGCTAATGCCCCAATCCTTGCACCCGGGGTGATAGGAGAAATGCCGAGAATCAATGTAATGCTGATAAATTCTTGAAAAGAATTCCATAACTACAGCGGTGGAACTAGGATTTGGCCGCGGGGGCCACTGTTCAATGGAAATCTAGTTATATATTGTGCGGAAAATTATGAAGAAGAAAATTCATAGAATTAGGTTTTGTCGTTGGCTTTTTTTGTGAAAAAGAAATAAAGGCTTTCAATTCCATGCTTCACTAATTTAAAATCGCCAAGGAGAATCCAAGCCTCAGTGGCTGGCATGGATAAAGATGCGAAGTCATCCATGTTGAGCTCTGGAATCCAAGGCTCACTTCCATGCCTCTTGTTCTTGCTTAGGGCGCCATTGAGAATACCATGACAAAATGTCAAAATGTATCAAGTGTAACATGTATGACATCAATATCTAGTGAGTGATTTTATAAACTTTTTAACTATTTTCGTCATCATCAGCTGCCATAATCCACCCCAGCATGCTCTCAACGTCTAGCGACCTTTCATCTCCACAACCTTGCACACTGCCTCCATCACTCTTTTTCTTTCCACTCTTCTCTCTTTGAAACTAAGAGAAACTTCAGTTTTTCCAACAATTCCTCTCTCAAAAGGTTAGGAAATCAACATGTATTCATCCTCTCCTGAAAATTAGAATCTCTATCAGTATATCCAAACCACTAGGCTAAATATCCAAACCATAAGTAACCCTAAGAACAATGGAGTCAAAACTACCCTAATGGAACAAGATAAATGACAAGATCATAAATTCTAATAACAATATGATCCATGATCAGGGTTTGCCTTGGCCCTTAGGTTATTCTGGTTAGCTTTGACAACTTTTTTTTGCGTGCATGAGCTATATTCCCACACCTTTTGGAGTGCATATGCTTTCGCCACTCTCTGGAAGAGAGATTCTCGTAGCCAGGGAGATGGTGATCGTGAAGGCAAAGGGTTTGATGGATGTTTGAGTGTGACATTTTTTTAGAATTAGAATTTACTGAGCTCATTTGAATCTTTGTGCGACTGGTTGATAGTTGCCACTATGTTGGTAGCTTTTGTCAGGCTTAATTATCGGAGCCTTGAATTGAGAGATGTTGTTTTGGGATGTGGGATTCTCGTTTCTTCTTCATCCCCTCCCTCCTCCTCCTCTTCTCACACTATTCTTCTTTATTTTTTCTCTCTTTTTTCTCATTTGGTTCTACACAAACTACTGAATTCCTTGGTCATATATGTGAATGTTTGCACTAGATGTGGGACTTGGTGAGACTAGGTGTTGTTTTCGCTTTGTACAGCTGGCCTGACCCAATAATTTATTTAAAATTTCTCTTACTAAATGTAGCTAAACTCTATATTTAATACATTATTGGTTTGATGTTGCCTTTTCTTTTCCTTTCTATCGGCTTTTTCATTAAGGTATGGGGTGCAGATTTTTAGTCCTTATAGTATAATGTTATGCAACAAATTTACTCATTGACATTCTGCAGTTCACAACAAAAGAGACAGGCCAAAAAAGCTACTCCGAAAGGCTTCCAACAAATGCCCTCCAGCAAAATGTTGACGAGGACTCCAAATTAAAACCTTGTCAACAGATAACATATCCAGCTTGAAGTATGAAAATAAGTCTAATGATGGCGTTGATACCATTGTAGCTGCTGACAATACAAATGAGAAAGATGTGGATACTCTGACTGATGAAAATAAGTCTAATGATGGCGTTGATACCATTGTAGCTGCTGACAATACAAATGAGAAAGATGTGGATACTCTGACTGTGCTGCACCAGATTAAACTTCGGTATGATCTAATAACTCTATGAATGCAATGGCTGTTAATTTTTGCATGTCTCTTGATTTTTTTTTTTGTATGTCTCTTGTTTCTCTAGCTTTTTAATTCCAGTCCCGTGAGAATACAAATATTCTCTATGTATGTTGCGGTCATCCATGGGCTAACAAGATCACCTTGAGAAGTAAAACATTTCAACAATTGCCAGTAGTACAACAAAGCAAGCTGATTGTACACTGTTCTTGATTATCGGGTTTTTATTTAACTCAACTCGCGTCAGCTAATTCATCCCCCAAGTACTTGGGATAGATTGAGATTTGGCCATGAATTTTAATGCAATGCTAATTGTGATGCTATTTTATCATTATGATCTATTACAAGACATAGACATTTGATATGCTTCCCTCTTGATAACCGGTGGTGAAGAATACCATTTCCTCATAGTTGTTATTTTTCTAATTCCGTTTGGTGCATGCATTATTATATTTCTAATTCCGTTTGGTGCATGCATTATTTCAAACCTAGAATAGGTGTTCGATATTGCATTCATAGTAAAGACCTGGATGAGATGTATCTAATCCCATCCATCTCTTCTTTCTTTTGGTTTGTGAGGGATTAACACATGAAATCTTGATGTATAGAACATAAGAGGAAGAATCGAGGGTATAATGTGCTTAGGACAGCCTTTAATATTGTATCACGAATGCCATCTGTCTAGCATTTCCATTGATGCTCATGGCTTAGCATTTATGGCACGGTCTACTTCAAACAAAAATCAGAAATTGTTGTTTTGGTAATTATGGCATAGTCAATGTTTATTATTGACAGTCCTATTGATTATTGCTATGAAATTCGTGTTCAGTACAATTGATTGCGTAATAAGTATGTATATTTTTCCTATCCGTTAGTCATTTATCCTTGTTTTGTTTCTAAAATATTCCAGTGTTACCTTTATATGCATGATATTGAAATTAAGCTGATATTGGGGGAAGCCCATTTGCTTATTTCTTTGAAGAACTTTTTTGCTTCTCTGTTACTTGGTTCCAATCTTCTTTGTCTATCATTCCCAACGCACATTGCTAGTTCTTGTGAATGATGAATATCTCAAACTGCTGTGATTTGTCACTAACGGAAGCATGGATACATCTAAAACCCTGTCATACTTGTGCCCGAAACGTACTGGTTACCGGTCCTGGTACTTTGCATGTACTTCTAATTACGTTTTGGGTATACAATACTGATATTTCTGTATGACTTTTGTCATACACAGAAATTATCCTACTGTATATCAAGCCGTACCCTACACAGAGATGAAGCTAAGTTGATAAGACTTCCTCTTTCTTGCTTAGCATGATTGTAGAATAAAGATTTTGGTCTATAAGTTTTTTTATTATTATAATGGCATTAAACCTTATATACCTTAAATTCGCGTTAAATTGTTATACGATGTTGAATTCTTAATTGCCGAAGTCATTTCATTATTTCATTTATTGGAAATGAAATTATTACACGCAATAAATTGCTCTAAATTTTAAAATACATTTGTTGTAGTCATATCATAGCCATACCTGTACCTTATATATTTTAGGTTTCTTCGCATTGATGTAATTGTTGTACCAGTACCCATACACATGCTTCTTAGGTCAAGGTATATTCAATCTTGGATGCATAATTTTTTTGGGTACTTTTGCTTGTTCTTACGCCACTTGGATCTTATTTTTCTTTAATTGCACTGAGGGCTACTTCACATATCCGGGAAGCACATTAAGTTGCATTGATATGTGTTGAAGCATCAAACTCTAAACCGATTGGCATGGTGAGGCCGCTTAGGCTCATAACTAGTTTTGGAGGTTATAATTAACCAATGTGGGACAAGCTCTAACAATATGATTTTGGGACTTCGAATTATTTGCTGCCAAGTTTACAATTTCTTGTAATACACAATAATGCGCACTGTATTGATGATTCAATATTATGTGTTCTGATTTAAATCATCTTCTAGTTGCGCCCTTCTTTGTTTAATGGTGTCAAAGTTCCCCTTAAAGACTCTGAACAATCAATTAGCACGTTGGTAATTTTTGGTTTGTTTTTACCGAATTATGCTCATCTCAAGAGACAGAATCTTTTTGGTGGTGAATTCTAAAGAGTTCTGATGTATAGTTGACTCTAATTTCACCTTTGCAGGATACTCTGAGAAATAGTCGCCATTTGTAGATAAATGCCTCTGTCTTTTCACTCTACTGCTCATAAAAGAGTCCTTGTATTATACAGACAAGTCAATCTTAATCAATAGTTGACAGAATACTCAAGCTTGTTCTGTTTAACAGTCAGTGGTTGCAGATGGTGGAGCGGAACTCTCAAGCGTTCATCTTCCGGATTTGATAGGCATGATAAGGAATGCAGAGAAAAGTAGGATATTCCCACTTCAAGCTTCTGGCGTGTTGTATCTAGTTTCTAATTTGTTTTTCGGGGTCAATTATGTAGTGTAATAACTTTTTTTGTGATTACTTTCATGGCATCATAGATATAATCCTCCTTAACCAAGCTCGAGTTCGTGCACTTGAAGATCTCGAAATGATTCTCAATGATAAGCATGCTTTACAAGCACAAATCAACATTTTAGAGACGAGATTAGCTGAAACTGACGCAAGAATTAGAATTGCGGCCCAAGAAAAGATGCATGTGGAACTACTGGAAGAGGAGTTGCAAAAGCTGCGAAGTGAGTTATTTACTAGGGGTGGCACCGGTGGAAACATGCCAGATGCGCATGAAGAAAACCATCTTTCAGATAGGACTAGTCTTCATTCTTTTGGTGAGGAGCTTAGTTCACTGAAGAACGAAAATATGTCCCTTAAGGATGATCTAGAAGCCCTGAAAAAGGAGCTTAGTGATGTCAAGGGAACAGATGAACGTGTTCTAATTCTGGAGAAAGAACGGTCATCCTTGGAATATGCACTAAAAGAGTTGGAGATTAAACTTTCTGCTTCGCAGGAAGATGTTTCAAAACTTTCTAACTTGAAGTTTGAATGCAAAAGTTTATGGGAAAAGGTGGAACACTTGCAGGCATTGCTGGATAAGGCAACCAAACAGGCAGATCAAGCTATTTCAGTCTTACAGCAAAACCAGGAGCTTAGGAAGAAGGTTGATAGGTTGGAAGATTCTCTTGGAGAGGCTAATGTCTATAAATCATCATCAGAGAAATTGCAACAATATAATGAACTCATGCAACAGAAAATAAAACTTCTGGAAGAACGTCTTCAAAGGTCCGACGAAGAGATACATTCTTATGTTCAGCTCTATCAAGAATCTGTGAAAGAATTTCAGGATACACTTACTAGTTTGAAAGAAGAAAGCAAGAGAAGGGCACTGGATGAACCTGTAAATGATATGCCTTGGGAGTTCTGGAGTCGTTTACTGCTTATGATTGATGGTTGGTTTCTTGAGAAGAAAATCTCAACTGATGATGCGAGGCTTTTACGAGAAATGGTATGGAAGAGGGATGGTCATATTTGTGATGCTTACATGGCATGCAAAGAAACAAATGAGCGTGAAGCTATAGCTACATTTCTCAGACTGACATCATCACCAAAACGGTATTATGCTCTGAATTTATGAGGCATATATTGTATGGGTATAACTTCTGCCATTGCCAGGATAGTAATGATATTCTTTATCTTAAGTTTCTTGTTGATCTTTAGTGCAGGATTGCATGTTATTCATATCGCAGCTGAGATGGCCCCAGTTGCTAAGGTGAAGTACAAAGTTTTCAATTTCATATATCTTGTACTATTCCTATGGACATATATGACTGATGTTTTCAGTGATTTGTTCTAGGGTAAGATCAAATTGCCTAAATTGTCAGCATTTAGTTATTTTGCAAGATTGTGAACTCTTATTATATGTTACGGTGCCTACCGTGCTTAGAGATTGTTGTTTCTTCATATTTTTGCTTACAGTAAAGAGGAATAAGCTAGGGAAATGGCTGAAGTAGCTTTTTTATTTACAGTATTGGAATACATGATTGGATACTCAATACTATGCATCATATTATCAAATTATCAGCTCATTGGAATACATGATTGGATACTCAATACTATGTATCATCGTATTATCAAATGAATTAACCACTGAAATGCTAATACAGGTATTTAATCCTTGCTATTGGAAAACCATTTATACTTAAGATAGCAAAATTAGTAGATTGGGCGCCCCTCCTCCTATAAAGCAAGGGGAGGCCTTACTAATGAAGCTTGACTAAAAGGTGCGTTAACGCGCACTTCCATTTTCTTCACTTGGTCAGTGCCCGTGATAGGAATATGGAGAAGAAGCATAAAGTGAAAATTCTTTCCCGAACCATCTGCCACTGTTGCAATAGAGTCATAGACCATCATCAGGCTGTCTTAGTTACATTTTCTACATATCTGAACTCTGACGATCTTTGAACGTTCTTAGAACAGAAATAATGCTCTGTTTTTCCGGAACCTACAGCTAGGTTGGAAGATAAGCAATCTGAAAGTTCTTAGAACAAACAAAATGACCTGCTTTACCTTATCCAACCTCTAGGTTGGAGGATTCTCGACAAAGAGTTAATTCATTTTTAAAAACCTGGAGTCACCCATCACTCTTATTGGGAATAAGATGGGAGTTTGGATCAGCAACTTCGGCTGCTAGCATTGGCCACTGTTACCATCCCGGATCTACATATTCAAGCCTTTTGCCAATGGCCACTGTTACCATCCCAGATCTACATATTCAAGCCTTTTGCAACTTGATTGGCATCACAAAGTTTGTGATGCTGAGCATAACCTTTCCGAGATGAGAGTTATTAGCTGATAGCCTGATACTTCGTACCTTGTACTCTTGCTTCCCATCATCCCAATGCTTGCATGTGAATTGACTTATTGAGCTTTTGTCATTCCTTCAGCTTACATGTTGACCTTCTTTAAGTTGGGTATTAGAGTGAGTTCTATGCAGACATAATGCATTCCTTATCTTTACACCCCAAAAATTGATTTCAAATTTTAATTCTCTTGGAAAATCTGTTGATAATTTCCTACCTTTCTTATATATTATTCTTGATATGATCAAAGGTTGGTGGTTTAGGTGACGTGGTGACTGGTCTTTGTAAAGCATTACAGAAGAGAGGACATCTTGTGAAATTGTTCTTCCCAAGTATGATTGCATGGAATATGAGCGTATTCGTGACTTGAGGGTATGTTAGTTTTTAGAGAATGCTCATATATTTAACTGATTAATATTTCTTATAAACTTTTGTAATATCATAATTGGTTACATGTGCAGCCCTAGATTTAGTAATAGAGTCCTACTTTGACGGTCGCCTTTTCAAAAATAAAGTCTGGGTTGGTGTTGTTGAAGGTGAGACTTTTTAACTTTTTCTCATATACGTAGATTTCGGGGTTTCATTTTTGTTATAATTTGATTTTGCAGGCCTTCCTGTCTATTTTATTGAGCCTCATCATCCTGGTAATTTTTTCTGGAGGGGACAACTTTATGGGAGCAGGATGACTTTAAACGTTTCTCATTCTTTAGCAGGGCAGCCCTTGAATTGCTTCTTCAAACTGGCAAGAAGCCAGACATAATTCATTGCCATGATTGGCAGACATCTTTTGTTGTATGGATGATTTAGATAGTTTTTTCTACTTTCTTCCTTCTTTAGAGGGTTATGTTGATTACTTTGGAACCCAATTGAAGTAGTACGCTGTCTTTTTCAGGCCCCACTTTATTGGGATCTGTATGCACCAAAAGGATTGGATTCAGCAAGGATATGCTTTACGTGTCACAATTTTGAGTATCAAGGAAGTGCACCTGCTTCACAATTGGCATCTTGCGGCCTTGATGTTCACCAGCTAAATAGACCAGATAGGATGCAGGACAACTTGTCACATGATAGGGTTAATGCTGTTAAGGTATGTAGAATACTCATGGTCGGTTAACTTTTGGAGGTGTTTTTTTATCTCTCTTCTTTTACATGTTCCTGTCGTCTTTTTAGGGAGCAATTGTGTTCTCCAACATAGTGACAACAGTTTCACCAACTTATGCACAAGAGGTTCAAACTGCTGAGGTATGGATCTACCTGCAGTTGCACTTACAATCTTTTACTTTGTATTTCTGTTAAAAAAGCCCCTTTATAGTTGCTTCTTTCTTCTTTACTTTGACAAGCAAGTATTAGAGGGGACACTCCTAGACTCAAACTTGCATTCTCATGCTTGATAGCCTGTTTACCTTTGCACGAAGCAATGCATCTCATCTCATCTCAATGTTCTCATCACCCAAAAGCTTGTAATCTTAGCCTTATTGTGCCTATAATGCCATTCAGCTCTTAATGGAGGTTTAGGCTTTTTGCAAAGACTTAGTATCTTTTGTTGAGCTTTGTTTATTTAACTACCTCTTAGAGCACTTGTGGGGTTCTCCATGGGTTATGGATGCTCTGTGTTTTTCTTTTTGAATGCATGCTTTGGGGCAATAGGTGATCGAAACTAGAATGAGGCGAATTAGGAGGGTCTACACTCTTTGCAGTAATGTTAGTTTAATTTCATTTTACTTCTTTCATTTTCCTTTCTTCATTTTGGATCTATAATCTTTCTTTCTGATGGTCATTACATTGTCTTCACTCTTCAGCACAATTGGTCCCTAAGTCACATAATGTGGAAGCGGAAGCAAGATCATCCTTCGTGAAAATATCTTTTGTGCAGGAGCTCCCCTAGCTCATCTATGTTCATTTTAAACATATTTGAAATGAATTTGTTTTTATCAGTAATTTTTCAAATTTAAGAAGTAATAGTTTTTTAAATAATATGTTTTGTGTATTTCACTCTAGTTTACTATAAATAACTCTACTCATTGTATTAAATGAACCACCGCGAACAGGTCTAGTTTTGATTCGTAACAGCAACACTCATGCGTGACGACTCCAATTATTGCGTATGGGAAAAATCCGCAGACTACACCTGAATTTTCGCTGAAAGTGGCAAAGTTCAAAACTTGGCGCACAGTTCAAGTGGCTTACCCGGCGGATTATGTTTCTTTGATCCCTACCACTCCCTCACTCAACTGGCAGATTGAGGCTTTTGTCCCGAGTCTGGGTTAATTTGTGTATTTTGGTGGACTATTTTGCGATATGTGAAACTAATGGGATGAATTCATCAATTAACTTTGACTTTTCTGCACAGACCTTATGCAGAGATACTTTTCCAGACATTTGGCTCTTCCAGGCTCTATAACCTAGAAGCAATTAAAAAATCAAGCCACAATGTTTGAATATGTGGCATAACTGCAACGCTGTTACTTTTGCAGTACTACTTACTGAGAACATTTACTTTTTCTTAAAGCTTCTCGGTGTAATACCAGTGAATGTGCAATATAGGGTTATATAAATTTTTTCAACAACATTGAAAGAACTAAGATTGCTGAATTCAGTATTCAATATTATTAATATAAACAATAGATGAGGTTGTGGTAAGCTGATGGGCGACAACAAATGTCAAACAGAGCCAAACTACGAATGTTTATGCTCAAAAATTTCAATTTACATATAAAGTGTCTTGGGAGCAACACAATCCACTGGCCAAATTGAGATGACTTGGGTTAGCTGTGTTCAATGCCATGGCCTTAAAAAATAGGCGTCGATTGTTGGTTTGCATCGATTTACATCAAATGTTGCACCTTCACAGTTAAGTGGGAGCCTTGTGCACTTGATTCTACCATGTTCTAGTGTCCTTGATTTCCATGTTGGTTAATCTGTGTTTAGTTTATCTTAATAGGGAGGACGGGGACTTCATGTGACCCTCAATTCCCACTCGAAAAAGTTCATAGGAATACTGAATGGAATTGATACTGATGCATGGAATCCAGCCACTGATACTTTCCTCAAGGTCCAGTACAATGCCAGTGATCTCCAGGGGAAAGCAGAAAACAAAGAAGCTATAAGAAGGCATCTTGGACTTTCTTCTGCAGATGTTACACGGCCATTGGTAATCCTATTTTCTCACAGATCTAGCTTTTATGCAAGTAACCGAAACATTTTGATTTTGTGTTTTCATAGTGGAAGTAGTTTCTTTCCATAAGACGTTATGCCATACCAGTACTGTTTTTCTAATTGTTTAACATCAAAATAGACCCCAAAATAAGCTGCGGCTGTGATACATCAATACAGTCAAAGTCTACGTTGGTAGCCATGAAATAGATGTGATGACTTGATGTCATTTGGAAATAACAAAGATAACCATAACTAATGAGTGAATAGTTGCAGTGTATTAGTTTGCTTAATACCATTTGGTGTGCTATGTCTGTGAATAGGTTGGTTGCATTACAAGATTGGTGCCACAGAAGGGTGTGCATCTTATTAGACATGCAATATATCGGACAATTGAATTGGGCGGACAGTTTGTACTTCTTGGTTCAAGCCCAGAGCCGCATATTCAGGTGACTATGTGCTACACTTTGTGCTATCATTGATTCCCCAATTGTTGACATCAGAGAAACAAAATTGATCAAAGCAAAATGTTCTTCACTTGGGACAGTTACTGTAGGATGAGGGGAATCTGTTACTTCGAATTTGTGGGTCTTGATATTTGTGGAGGTTTCAATTTTGTTAAAGCATCCAACTCAAGACCAATTGGCAATGAGTGAAGAGGCCGCCTAGGCTCATATAATGATTTTGAAGAAGATAATTAACCAATGTGGGACAAACTCCAACACTCCCCCACACGTGCAACCCCCAACTCACGTGGAGAGGTAAACAAAGGATCCATAACACGTGGATCACAACAAACAATGATGCACTTATGGTACAAAGGAGAACAAATTCTTCGGAACCCTAGCTCTGATACCATGTTAAAGCATCCAACTCAAACCCAATTGACAATGAGCGGAGAGGCTGCTCAGGCTCATATGCTGGTTTTGGGGAAGATAATTAACCAATGTGGGACAAACTCCAACAAATTTGATTCATTGTCTAATGGGTAGATTTCATCTCGATAAACAGTTTTGGTCCGGAAGATTTACAATTTCATCTTATAGAGTTGTAGGAATTCATCTTAGTTTTTCGAAATGAGAATGAAGGTGCAACAAAAGGTAACCCCTGGGACTTGTTACATTCAAGTCAAATCTAATTGTTTCTAGAGAGAGTTGAACTTTAATAAATATGATGCTTAGAGTCCAGCAACAGGGTTTATGTTTGAATAAGAGGAACCAATAAAAGTGGGCTTTAGAAATACATGGAACTGGAACTGGGAGTTGAAGATAATGCTTACTAAATAGAAACAGCAGCATAAATAAAAGGACAATGAATATTAAACCATATAATTCGTAAAATAATCTATTTGTAACGCCCCAAGCAAACTACTAGCCCAGTACCTTGATTTTGATCCATATGCCACACTAGATGGCCTAAAATGATTAAGGCCAAGGTACTAGTAGTAGCTTACATGGTTCCATGTGGGATGGGGTATAACATATTTGCCAAATAATACCCGCCTAGGTCATCCTCATGTGGGTAGTAGTACGATAACTGGAGTTTGCATATCATGCTTTGATCTGTTTGTTTAGATCATTGAATGACAGATCTGGCGAAATTTTTTTTGAACATTCCAGGTTTATCCTTGTTTTATTCTGATTGCGATTACTTCATTCGTATGCTAATTTTGACCACTTCCAACATTTTATTTTGTGGCTTATCTAATCTTTAGATCCTTAAAAAATGGGCTAGTTTCAAATTCGTCCCTTGAAGTTTAATTGTATCAATTTAGTCCTTTGACAGTTCTTCCTCAATGTCGTCCTTGTGGTCAATCAAGTTATGTATTTTACTTAGATGCTAGAAATATGAGGAGGATCTGATTTCGCGCATGGCAGTATATTGACAAACTCATTTGGTACCATGAACCGTACGAAGATCCAAGACCCAAAACCAAGGCACCAACGAACCACCACCCCTAACTTACCATCCAGCACTTCCATAGAACCACCAAGACCCATCGCAAGTGATATATAGAGATGGAGAGGTTTCTATAAAATAAGAGGGAGAGAGAGAATTGACAATTTTGACTCGCACCCACTCAGCTGAACCACCCTCCTTCTCATTGATTTTAGTCGGCTGTAATATTATTTTGGAAGTAATCGGAAGTCAGACAAGATTTGGCTCCCACTGCCTCCTTTGCAAATAATAAAAATTGGGGTTTTAGCTTTGGTAAGAGCTGTTGAAAAATGCATTTAGGGTTAGTATTGAGAGCATCTGAAAAACAAATGGACGGCAATTGGGCAACTTGTGGAGCAGTTAACAATGGTCCTGATTGCCATCAATTCTTCCTCTCTCTACAGTTTTCTCTCTCTATAGTCCTTTCCCACTGACAGTCTTGCGAACATAGTCAGGCCCCTGCATTGCCGTGATTGGGACAGTGTTGGTGTTATTTGCCTATTTTGTGTCAATGATTTGAACCAATTTTGTCTTTTCTTTCCTGAGAAATTGACACTATAAGCTACATGGTCAAAGCCGGATATTGCCAAAGGGCTTGTAGCCCAATGGTATTTCCTGGTCCTTCCCCCAGAGTTTGAGCCCCGTCACAGGTGTTTGTGGTTTAGGGCTGTAGACAGCCTTTGGATCCCCTGTGGACTAACTTACTAACCACCCCTAACCCCCGCTGATGTATACCGCTTGGCAAAAAAACAAAACCGGGTCTTAACAGAATAATATTCTCCATTCAAGCTTAAACACATAAAGACAAATGTATACATTTGTACCTAAATAACCAGTATACTTGGTGTTGTAATCAGAGGATTGGAAACTGAAGAGAATTAACTCTATGGCCCCAACTATTGTGGCATAATCCCCAAGACAGCTTCTCGTTGCCACTTTCTAAATCAGACGCAAATTGCACCTCATATGCGGAAAAAATCTCAATTGGTTCCCACTGGACAATTTCACAACCCCACCTTTGGGTCGAACAAGTGAGAAGCGGGGGCGGGATTTGCTGGGCAGTGGTATGGGAAAAGATGCAGGTCAATGTGCAAAGAATTGGACAGATTAGTGATGTGTACAAAGTATGTTTTACCGTTTATATGTGTTGTTTTGTGTATAGAGAAAATTATGGTTTACTTTTGGGGTGTATGTCCCACTCAGCTCCACCTCATATTGCTGTTACCCAGGGAAAAGATGCAGGTCGACGTGCAAAGAATTGGACAGATTAGTGATGTGGTGTACAAAGAATGTTTTACCGTTTATATGTGTTGTTTTGTGTATAGAGAAAATTATGGTTTATTTTTGGGGTTTATGTCCCACTCAGCTCCACCTCATATTGCTGTTACCCACGTCAATCATTTCCTCCACTTGCTCGACGGCAAGGACGACGTTGAATTACAGATTCTTAAAGTAAGGACTAAATTGATACAGTTAAAATTGTGAGGACGAATTTGAAACCAGTCCATATTTGTATTGATCAAAAAGATGGATAGGACTGATTTTGTTTGTGGGTGTCTTCCTTAATTATATTTTTCCTCTCTGTTCAATCTGTCAACTATTCTTTTCCTTGTTCTTTAACTGATCTAGTGTTTGCTTTGTAGAGGGAATTCGAGGATATTGCGAACCTTTTTAAGACTCATGAGCATGTCCGGTTAATATTGAAGTATGATGAGTCTCTTTCCCACTTGATATACGCAGCAGCTGACATGTTCATTATACCATCTATCTTTGAGCCTTGCGGCCTTACACAGGTATTGTTGCACCCTTTCCTGAACAAGGGCTCTTGAAAGATAACTAGCTCAAACATATATCCATAACATTTGTCATCATATTCTACTACGCCGTTATACTAGGAGAACTGTTTCTGTCTTGAAATGTTTTGAAGGTGTTCCATGAATTCTGCATGAGAGACTTCAGCAAATTCTTCTTGTTCTTTCGTCAGGCTTTCACAGGACTCCTAGTACATTTTTCAGATTACCAACTGTCCCTAAGCAATACTGTTTGGAAATCAGTCCGACAATGTATATAAAGCTAACATTTATGTGCCCTTTTACTCGTGAAAATGCACGGAGTGAGCTCAAAAAAGTGTGATACAAAGAAAAAACAGAAAGAAAGAAGTCAAATAAGTGTGCTAATGCACGCAAAACAAAGAA
The DNA here is from genome assembly GCA_019656835.1 of Rhododendron ovatum. NCBI lineage: Eukaryota > Viridiplantae > Streptophyta > Magnoliopsida > Ericales > Ericaceae > Rhododendron > Rhododendron ovatum. The sequence goes on along the minus strand of CM033793.1, from coordinate 5,353,546 downwards.
CGTATGCAATCATGTTTAGATGAAATAACATCTGAAGTAATGGGCCCTAAGGTAGTTCCAAACTCAAAAACATAAAGAAGAAGCAAGAAGAACAACCAGAAGGAGATGGGAAATAGGGGATACCGTATTCCCAAAAGTTCAAGATGTTAGGAAATAGGGCCAATAGTGTATGGCAAACTATCCAACACCCACGTGCAACCCCATCTTGCACGGGATATGCAAGCGGTTGTACATAAAGCAAAACAGAATGCAAAGACAGAAGCAGAAGACCTCCCAGAAAACCAAACCTCTGATACCAAGTTAAGACACCGATTATAACAAAAGCTTAAGCTGTTAGGTAATGGGCTCATCCATGAACATTGGCTTTGACAAATGATCCCTCATTAAAGGGTGAGAACCTTGTTTGTGTTTTTACTTTGGAGCATTTTGTTCAATACAAATTCTAAAAAACTTAAAAGACAATATGAAAACATGGCATATATTGTTTTTAAGAATTTTTTAATAGAAAGTCATGACCTAAGGTAGTCCCAGTCTCCCAGCAGATAAAGGAAAAACAGAAGAACAGTTAATGGAGAAGGAGAATAAACAATATTGTAAGATAAGGAGCATGCATGACATGCTCAACAATCAATCCAGATGTGTGGTTGACCGTGTAAAATGACCCCACATGGAATTGGATTATGATGCGAAATGGGTAATGTTGGGTCCAAAACCTAAATGTATGATAACTCTGAAGTTTGACAACAAAAGGCTTGGCATGGTCTTTGATTTTTTCAGGTGATGGAGAAGTTCTACAGACTATATTTTGAAATCTAGTTTCATTTCCATCAAGTTTTGACAGAATGTCCTGCATTGAGTTTGTTTTATGTAGCCTATTTGTCCATCCATCAAATTTTGAGTATTTTCAAAACTATTTGTGCATCTATCGAATTCACAGGAAACAACATTTATCGTAGCTTGTTATAAAGGGTTCTAATATGTACCTAACAGGTCCCAAACCCAGTTAAGAAGGGTTACATCATGTAGTTGATTTGTAGTGCTAAACCACGTTGCACTCCTTATCAACATGAATTTGTTTTCACTGAGTAGATGTTAGGATGTTTCCCTAGTTGATGCTTGGGTTCACACTTTAGGTGATGAACTTTTCTTTAATAATCTTTATCTTTTTTGTTGAAAAAAACCAGTGGACTTCACCATGTATTTTCTTATGCAGATGATAGCAATGAGATATGGTGCGGTCCCAATAGCACGGAAAACAGGGGGTTTGAATGACAGGTGAGCTAGTCACGTCTTCTTTGTTTATTTTATCGAACCTTTCATTCTAAGTTATTGTGGTTGGATATATTTATTTTCAACCTCTTTCTCTTGCAGTGTTTTTGATGTTGACGACAATACAATTCCTACTCAGTTTAGAAATGGATACACATTTCTGAATCCCGATGAACAGGTAATTATCTGGTACACATTACCAAGTCTGTTCATAAATTTGATTTTGGTAAAATTCTTAAAAACTTTGCAGGGACTGAACGGCGCTTTGGATCGTGCGCTTAACCACTATAAGAACAATAGTCAGAGTTGGCAACAGCTTGTTCAGAAGGTCATGACAATAGACTTGAGTTGGGACTCATCAGCGTTACAGTATGAGGAGCTTTATGAGAAGTCTGTAGCCAGAGCGAGGGCAGCCTCAAGTCGCGTTTAAGCTTTGTTTTGACACTTATTCTCACGTCCTTCTGCCAAGACCGGTTTGTACCAGTTGTAGATATCTAAGTTCGCCAGCATCCTTGCTCCTTTACATTGGGTCAAGGGCTCTCCATTGGCAATATTTCCCTCCTTAGGCTTCAGCCTCCACTATACCCAAAGAAATTGAACGGAAAAAAAAGGAACAAAAAATAATAAATACCGGTCTACACTGTGAGCCTGTCTTGGATAACGGAATTGGATGGCTTCAGGGGGTGAACCAAAGTTGAATTTGTTTTGATCCATTGGTATGATTTAGAATGGTGAAAGAAGCAAGTACACACTTACTGTCGAAAAGCAAAATGATTTTTGAAGCCTGTGAATCCTGCTAATAGTTGAAGATGAGTTGAGTTTGTTCTTTGGATCTTCAGTTTAAATCCATTGTTTCCCCCGCGAACCCAGCTACTTGTTTTTTTTTTAACAAGCAGCTATTTGTTGTTCATATAGTAAAATTGCATCTGATGTACACGACCTGTTTGTACAAGGTTCAAAGTAAATTTTTAGTGCCCCTGAGAACATCGATAAACGACCTGTTTGTAAACCATGTACAACTTCTGTATCTGTATGTGAGATCTGGCATTGAGTCTTGATTAATGCAAAGCTGGTTTTTCGTTTTCAAATATTCTTGAAGCTTGTTTCCTCTATGTTGCTGTTGAATCATGAATTTTGAGGAGAGAGAGGGAATTTACCATGGACTCGAAATGGAAGCCAAAGAAGTGAATTTTAATGCTCCATTTGTTTTGATAGAAAGCATTCCCGGCGAGTATTATGTTGTGAAAATGCGTATGTTGTGACAGAAAATATATTTACATTTTAAGGTGAAAAACGACATTCCTATCAGCCCTAATACCACATTATGTTTGGTGCCGCCTACGTTCCAGCCCTGCTGTCTCCACCACCATCGGTCCATCACCACCATCATAGCCAATTCCAGGTTTCTGCAAGTGTACCGGCACCACTCTCTCCATCACCATCATAGCCGATTCCAGGTTTCTGCAAGCGTACCGGCACCACTCTCTCCACTACTGCCACCACCGCTGTAAATATATTATGAAGTATAAACAAATTTGTTTCATTTTCATGGTTGTAACCCAACACAGGAACATTTTCTGGTGAAATGAACGGTGTGTTAGCTGCATTATTAACATCTCTTTTCATGATCCAACCGCACCAGAAAACTTCAATTCATTCTCATCAATATTTTGATATGAAATTAGCTTACCATAACTCACTACGGGGTCAAGCTGTCTGGGTAAAATAAATTTTTACTTGCTCTTGTCCTTCATACATGTCCAATTGTCGATTTTGGAATTCTTGCATAACATCGCAGGTGGAAAATAAACGGACCGAGGATGCTGCCGAGCAGCTCCTGTATTGTAAAACATCATTTTGGTTTGGTTTTTGGTCAATTGTTGTAAGGCCAACCGACCTCATGTATGGATTAGGTACAAGGTCTGTATTCAACATAATTAATTAGAAACCGGTATTGGATTTGTCCCCCGAATTAGTCGAGGTGTACGTTAACTGGCTCTGGACAACTGAGTTGGAGTATTAAAAAAAAAATCATACATACATACATATGAAATTGGCACTTGAAGAAGGTATACAGCGTGATGGATTGGAATTAAACTATGCTGATCTCAAAACGAACAGAGAGAAAACATAGTCCATAGTTGCACATAGAACACAAAATCATTCATATATTTCGTTAATTCACTTCAACTTCACATCAAAGATCAAACTAAAGTAAGACAATTCCTCTCTCTCTCTCTCTCTCTCTCTCTCTCTCTCTCTCTCTCATGTTTCTCACTTCCCGGGGACAAAGTTGGTTGCATAGGCCCAGGCATTGTTGTTAACTGGGTCAGCAAGATGGTCAGCCAAGTTCTCCAATGGGCCCTTTCCAGTCACAATAGCCTGAACAAAGAACCCAAACATGGAAAACATGGCAAGTCTTCCATTCTTGAGCTCCTTCACCTTGAGCTCAGCAAAAGCCTCTGGATCATCAGCAAGGCCCAATGGATCGAAGCTTCCACCGGGGTAGAGAGGGTCGGTGATCTCACCGAGCGGCCCACCGGCGATGCGGTAGCCCTCAACGGCCCCCATCAAGATAACCTGGCTGGCCCAGATGGCCAGAATGCTCTGGGCATGGATCAAGCTGGGGTTGCCCAAGTAGTCTAGTCCCCCCTCGCTGAAGATTTGGGCTCCGGCCTTGAACCACACGGCCTCGCCGAACTTGACACCGTTGCGGGCCAAGAGCTCGGGGAAGACGCACCCGAGAGCTCCGAGCATGGCCCATCTGGAGTGGATCACCTCGAGCTCGCGGTTCTTGGCGAAGGTCTCTGGGTCGGCCGAGAGCCCGGCGGTGTCCCAGCCGTAGTCACCGGGGAATTCCCCGGTAAGGTAGGACGGTGGCTCGCCGGAGAACGGGCCCAAGTACTTGACTCGGTCCGGGCCGTACCATGGGCTGCCGGACGAGACAGCCTTGCCGACAGACTTCCTCATGGTGACCCTAAGGACCCTGCCACCACTCTTCAGCCCTGAAGGCGAGGAGGCGAGTTTCGCCCCCTTTCCGAGCAGAGAGGAAGAGAGTGCCATTGTTGAGGCAGTCATGGTTTGCAAGATAAGAGGTTTTTTTTTTTGGTTAACAGAGAGGGTATAGAATTTGTATGAAGGAGTTGTTAGTGATGGAAAATGAATGGTTGTTTGGTTGGTATTAATAGAAACTGAAGCAAGGCCTCCCCTTATCTTACGATATCGTTATCTCTCTTCTCATTGGGTGGCAAGATTTTGTTGTCGGTTCTCTCTCTCCACTTGGCTCTCTCTCATCCATCAACTCCCAAGATTTTTCAACTTGGGCTCTGGCTGGCCAATGTAGTTTGGAGTTATGCACTCATCCAGTACTTACGTTCATTCAATTAAACTAAAATCTCGGCCCTTAGGAACTCAGATTGAATTTTCCTTACTTCCATACCTAGGAGTCATAGGCTATGAGTTAAGTGGTTGATTGTCCGGCCGTTAACTTTAGGGTTCCGAAATTAGTAGAAGCCCGTGTAAACGGGCCTGAACATCCGGTTTTCAAAAATAAAATAAAATAACATAAGTAGTTGATTGTCACAACTTAAATTAAATCATGTATCCAATAGTCAGTTAGTCATAAGATCGATCAAACCGGCTTAAAATTTTTATGTAGAATTGCCAACAATGTGGTAACATTTGATTAAAAATTATATGTATCAAATGCTTTTTATTTTATTTTTTTGATTAGCTATAAAAATCTCAACCTGTGTAAAAACCATGTCTAACACGGGTTGAGATTTATGTCCTTCTAGGTTTTGTTTGAACCATTGTGACTATTGTTTGTTGTGATGTTCAGTTGCATCTCTGTAACAAGTATAAGGTGTTTGTCACAAACGGCTGTGATAAGTTGCACAAGTGCATATAAATAGTACGCATTTTTTTTTATTATAACTGGTTGCATGTTGGGGCCGCACCTCGGCTAATTCAAGAGCCTTAAAGTTAACGATCGGACAATTCCTCCATTGCCCCAAGGTTTAGAATGTTTGGCCTCCATGGGATTCCAATACATGACCTCGTGGAAGACAATCACTTGTTGCTTTCTCATGCTCATTTGACCTAATCCCTTGGGATTTAGCAAGTAATTCTGTTGAGATGTGCACACAGCTGTTCCCATGTTTTGAATTTGGAAAAACAAGTGATCAAACTACATATAAATCGCATTATTGACTGATATTGCTTCCCAGCTACTCAAGCTCGGAACGAATTCAACCACTCGAGCTCAGTTTATGATCAGCATGGTTAAACCTTGTTTGATGTCGAATTCGATGATACATGTGATATTCAAGTTTCAAGAAACTAAAATTTTTCTGGCAAACTTGAACAACATATGTACTCAATTGCTGTGCTGCACTACACAAATATTGGCTTTGGTTCTCTAGTAGTAAGAGTTAAACACACATACAGTTTTTTCTTCCCTGTTATCTCTCTCACACCTAACAGACCATGGAAAAATATCATCCACCAGAATTGATTGGGACTTTGATACTATTTAAAAATCCCACAGACTATACTTGGAGGAGAAATATCGAATGCCCTTATCAGAAAAAGGAAAAAAAAATCTAGTGGACAAGAATTCCTCACCACCCATTTTAGTGGGTCCTAACCCATTGTCAGATACATTTCACTTGTCAGCACAAGTCATGGTGCTGAAAAATAAGACCTTTAGTCCTTGAAGATAATAGCACAATCTGATATTACAGGTGTCAACAATTGATTGGTGAGTGAAAGAACACATGGCATTGCATTGGATTCTTGATGCATTATGCAGCTAAAAAAATCCAGTGAAGCTAAGTGGTGTAGAGATTGCCAAATGGGCATGTAATATCAAGCTCCCAGAATGCCATCAACCAATAGGAAAAGAGATAGAGATATCTAAAGATAAGGACCCCTTTGATATCCAGATCATATAAATACAACACTTCCAACCCATGATACTCAAACCCCTAACACCCATCTCTAGCTCTTGATTTCCTGGGCCTGCAGCCAGTTTTCTTTTCTCTAGTTCTAGTTCATTTTCTCTGAAAATGGCTGCTTCCACCATGGCCCTCTCTTCACCATTTGTGACTGGAAAGGCAGTGAAAGCTGCTTCCTCTGTTGCCAAAGGTGGCAGGGTCCTTAGGATCACCATGAGGAAGGCTATTGCCAAGCCGTCCGGAAGCCCATGGTACGGCCCGGACCGAGTCAAGTACTTGGGCCCATTCTCCGGCGAGCCACCATCCTACCTCACCGGGGAATTCCCCGGTGACTATGGCTGGGACACCGCTGGGCTCTCGGCCGACCCAGAGACCTTTGCCAAGAACCGTGAGCTCGAGGTGATCCACAGCAGATGGGCTATGCTCGGAGCTCTTGGGTGTGTCTTTCCCGAACTCTTGGCCCGCAACGGTGTCAAGTTTGGCGAGGCCGTGTGGTTCAAGGCCGGAGCCCAAATCTTCAGTGAGGGCGGACTTGACTACTTGGGCAACCCCAGCTTGATTCATGCTCAAAGCATTCTGGCCATCTGGGCCAGCCAAGTGATCTTGATGGGGGCTGTTGAGGGCTACCGTATTGCTGGTGGGCCACTCGGTGAGATCACCGACCCTCTCTACCCCGGTGGAAGCTTCGATCCATTGGGCCTTGCTGATGATCCAGAGGCTTTTGCTGAGCTCAAGGTGAAGGAGCTCAAGAATGGAAGACTTGCCATGTTTTCCATGTTTGGGTTCTTTGTTCAGGCTATTGTGACTGGAAAGGGCCCATTGGAGAACTTGGCTGACCATCTTGCTGACCCAGTTAACAACAATGCCTGGGCCTATGCAACCAACTTTGTCCCCGGGAAGTGAATGTGAAGGGCATAGGGAGATATGTGTGAAACCTGAATGGTTTTTCCTATCCATTTGAATGTGAATCTGAATTTGTGATGTGTAAATTGCTTGCGATTGTTGCTGAAATGTGAATAATTTGATCTGTATGTCCCCAGAGTTTTGCTATGTTGAAATCTACTTCACGTTTTCGTTGTTTACTTTTGCTTAAACAAATTGGTTTTTCCTCTTATCTAGTTATCACTATCTCATTTCAGTAACTATCTTCATATCTTCACTGAAGATGTTCGAGCTCGACGAAATTCCCATTCTTTTTCCCTGTTTTTTGCACAGTTCAATAATCATGAACCAATACCCAATCGAACATCAAGTACGAGATGCTAATGTGACATATGTGATTATACTGAGGTTATGGTGATGAGTTGATGCAGCACTAATACAAGGCCTCTTTCATGGTCAAGTGAACTGGATTTGGCCATCAATCATCTAGGTAGTTATTCTTTTTGCAGCAGTGGTACACACATCAGATTTGGCTTGAGAGATGCAAGAATCTTCAACAGCAGGGCCAGACACTGTGTATGTTCTTGCTGACGAGCGTGTGAAAGGGTTGTGGGAGGGGCTGTAGAGATTAGTCTGGTGCGTGCGTGAGCTGGCCTAGGACGCCTTTCGTTTCCAGAAAAATTAGGATGAATTTGCTCTTGGAAGAAACTGGAAGGCTGTACAATAACTGGTCCCTTTGCTTAGCTAGGAACATTCCTACTGGACGGTTTTTTTTTTTTAAATAAGATTTTAATTTACCGAAAACCCAGAAAACCTCATGTATGCCAACTTCAAACACTTCATTTAGAGATTGTTGAGCAAAGTTTAAACTCAACACAACTGACGTTGAACCTTAATTCCTTCTAGTTAAGAGTTTTCACAGAATTGTCGGACTCTACATTACCTGGACTCGGGTAGACTCAGGTGCAGAGGATGGTTGTCGGTACGTGTCTATGTGCAGCTGTCCGATAGCCTCTTCCCACCCTTTTTGGGAAATCAAAATTTGACACAGGTCCACTGCTTCTGCTAAAATCGTCAAAACTGTGTGGCATTGAAAGTTTGAGAAGAACTCTAATTGGTTTTCAATGCAAACCTCCCTTTGTTTTCTTCTATATTCGTTAATCGTTGAGAAGATTTCTTTCGAGTACATGTCTGTAAATAGTAGCATGTTACAATTTGGTTGCATATCCACAATGCCTGAGACTTTATGATTTCTTCCTGCATAAATGAGACTTACAACACTGGATTGCCAATCCTCTGTCACATCTTCTGTTCCATGCCTCTTTACCTATGGCCCCGGGGCTATGGAATGAAGAGCATAGGAGAAAAATCAACGAATTTAATTTATTTTTCTGCTCAACGAATTTAATTTTTTGAGTCGGGTCAATGAAAGATTTATCCATCCACTTGATGATTTGAGAGATTTATTAAGAAATGGTAAGAGACGAAGGAGAATTTAATAACGTCAGGACTTATGAAATGAAAATTGTACCTGGGATTCAACCATTCTTCATGAAAGTAAATTCAGAAATTCTTCATGCTTAGCAATAAAAAAATACAGAAATTCTTTCGCCGATTAAATTTCATCCAAGCATTTGCTTTTATAACACAATACTATCAAATAGCAAAAGTATAACAATATTATAGAAATTCTTTCGCTGATTAAATTTCATCCAAGCATCAGGACCACATATCAGGCAGCCAAGAATAAATCATCAAAACTATTTTATAGACTCCATAAAAAAATTTGGTTAAAAATAATCATCCATTTTCAGGACATCCCCCTGCTAAGATAAATGCAGCCTTTGGCTCTAGTCCTTAAAAAAAGTTCTAGTGAAACTGATTTTGCTCTCTAAAACCCTTTCCACAGCGCAATTGTGAAATGACACTTGTCTCATCGTCATGTCGCGACACTATAGTGTGTATGATTTCACTTGTTGCTCCACATGAGAAAGGTCATCCACAATATCGAGTTTGGCTCAATCAAGTACTCTTGAAAAATCCGGTTCATAATTATGTAACATGGATACATAAAACATCTCAAACTTTTGACAACTGTGGTGGTAATGGAAGATGAGCTTTAGCTCGTCAATCCTCCGAAGTATCTTAAATGACCCATTGAAACAAAGTAGTAAGTTTTCACTCCAAACAAACGCCATCAAATCTGTTTATGTTCTCTTGCTTGAAATGTGAAGTGTTGTCTCCATCAATCTGTATAGTCCTTTTGGCTACCTCGGGCGATAATTGGTGGTTAGTGAATTGAAGCAGTCCTCTCGGTAGTATAGATTACGAAAAACTTAAATTATACTCGCATGTTTTGCTGTAAATCTGAAACAGGTACGCCCTTTTATTGATATCGATGACATACACTAGCTTATTCTGAAGCACAAAAACCAACCGAAGCCAGACAACATGGCTTTTGCTGAACTCAAAGTGAAGGAGATCAAGAACCGAAGACTTGCCATGTTTTCCATGTTCGGGTTCTTTGTTCAAGCCATTGTGACCGGAAAGGGCCCATTGGAGAACTTGGCTGACCACCTAGCTGACCCAGTTAACAACAATGCATGGGCTTTTGCCACAAACTTTGTGCCCGGAAAGTAAATGTAAATAGAATTATAGAGATCTGTGTGAACCCTGCATGGATTTTCTTACCATGTGAATGTCCCTTTGAGATGTGTAAATGATGCAGGAGCATAATAATTCTAATATGGAAAACGAAGGGTTATCTTAATTAGTTCAAAGTGTCTTTTAGTTTATAGTCAATGTCTTTTAATTTCTGGTCTAAGAATATGTGTTTCTAGTAAGTTGTGTTTTTGTTTTAATAGTGGTCTAGGTATTTGAAAGGTCTAGTTGAGAATTATGTAGGTTTTATTAGGAGTCTTGAAGAGTCATATTTGTAATACCTATAAATAGGTAATCTAATGAAATGAGAAGCAGAGTTTGAGTTTATGAAAATATTATGCAAGTATTTCTTGATTGAGAGCGAGTGATTCCTCCGACAATCAAGTGTGTGACATGGTCGCGTGAGTGTCTTCCGCGATTAGCAACGTCGAGTGATTCCGTTGCCCCCGGTGAGTGGCTTCCCGGGACTATCCCATCCTTCACAGGTTTCGGCCTGCATCAGTAAAATGGCTTGCAATTGATGCTGGAAATGCGAATTCTTTGATCTGTTCTTTGACAAAGTTGTGCTATATTTAATCTACTCTTCATTGTGTTGTTTCTTTTTGCTCAAATGGACTGATTTATTTACTCTATTTAGTTATTACTATCTCAATAGAGTCTACTATCTTTATAGAACTTTCATTGATAAAGTTAGTTGATCTAAAAAATTCTGAATCTTTTTCTTTCTGTTACTGTACAGTTAACTATCTTCAACCAAAACCCAATCAAACCTCACATATGGGACCCTAATAGATGAAGTTTTGATTGTGCTAAGTGGATTTGGGTTATGGTCTTTCATGGTCAAGGGAACTGGATTGGGACATCAATCATCTGGGTAGAGAGTTCTTTTTTGCAGCAGTAGTATATCAGCTTTGGCTTGAGAGAAATTCAAGAATTTTAAACAGCAAGGCCAGGGACTATAAATATCATTGTTGAGGGAGGATTATACAAAACTGATGTTAGGACTGCAATTTGCTCTTGGAAGAAAGTGGAAAACAGTTAAAATTTAACTGTTTTATCTGGGCTTTTAGGCCTTTAGGTGTCGGGCTTAGTTCTCTTTGGGTGTTGCCTCCAATTTCTATGACCGGAGGAGTTCTTCCTATTTAAGTCTTATTCCATGGGATTGCCAATCCTGTCAATTCTTCTGGTCCAGGGGCCTCCTTACCTATGGCCAAGTGCCTAATCGTGTGGAGTGAAGAGCATAGGATAAAAAATCATTGGCGACTACAGAAATTTAATTTATTGAGTGGGGCCAATAAAAGGTTTATCCATTCACATTTTGGGGTTTACATATTAGGTAAGATAGAATTCTTGAGCAATTCTAACAAAAACAATGAACCAAAAAATTGTATGAAGCAAAAATAGCTAGTAGTTCGCATAATGTTGAGATTGCCTATCAAATATCGGAAGCAAACGATATATCAATCAGTTATACAGATCAAAGAGAAACCGTGAGCGAAGCAGAAAGTAAGCATATATGAGATGAAAATCGCACCTGGGATTCAACCATTCGTCATGAAAGTAAATTCATAAATTCTTCTACCAATTACATTTCCAATATCAAATAGCATAAGTAAATATATATATATATATATATATATATATATATATATATCTCTTTGTAAAACTGTGTTAACATTGGCACCACATGTCAGGCAGTCAATAGTAAACTATGAAACTCAAATTGTGACTCAGTAGAAACTTTTGGTTACAGAGTTTGAAGGATCCTAGAAGCAGTGTTCCGTTTTAGGTTTTCGCTCCCTATTGGCATCTTGCCAACTGGTTTTGGCTGCTGTTTTGATAGCCTTTCCTGGCTTTGATGCCCTTGTACTCTCCATGTATAGTAGATTAAGTATTTGTGTGTATTCACTTCTTTCGTTGTTAAAAAACAAAACTAAGGGCGTGTTCGCGTTAATTGCTATGGCTGTAACTTTAGATTCTCATGTCTGAAAAATGGTGCTAGTGTTTGACACAGCTATTGCTTATGCTTTTGGACCAAAAATAGCCTTTAAATCTGGGTAAAAGATGATTCTGCATAAATCAATTTTGATACTCCTGTCAATCACACTCTAATTATTGGCTCACTAACTCGGCATTGTGGTTTGAACAATAGTGTTGGCCCAAACACACATTGTGAGCGTGTTTGTGCACTTGTTTGTATAAGTGTTTATGGTTCTAGCATTTTTGGTGGTACAAATACCATCCACCAGAATTCATCCTTACTAGAACTAGTAGCCTTATAGACTATATTGTCATATATAATTGTATATGCTCCTATATACATACTGTATTATACTTGGCTGCAATACTCTTGGTGCTGTCATGACAGTACTTCCTCCATGAAGATAATGCACAATCTGCTATTACTAGTGGGGACCTTTGATTGGTGGATAGAAAGAACTTGAGACATTGCATGGGACACTTGATAATTAAATAGTGGTCAAACAGATTGCCAAATGCCATAAACCAATAGGAATGTAGATAAAAATTTCTGAAGATAAGGACCCCTTTGATATCCAGGTCATATAAATACAACACTTTCAACCCATGATACTCAAACCACGAACACCCATCTATAGCTCTTACTCTCCTGGACCTGCAGCCAGTTTTCTTTTCTCTGGTTCTAGTTCATTTTCTCTGAAAATGGCTGCTTCCACCATGGCCCTCTCTTCACCATTTGTGACTGGAAAGGCAGTGAAAACTGCTTCCTCCGTTGCCAAAGGTGGCAGGGTCCTTAGGGTCACCATGAGGAAGTCTGTCGGAAAGGCTGTCTCGTCCGGCAGCCCATGGTACGGCCCGGACCGAGTCAAGTACTTGGGCCCGTTCTCCGGCGAGCCACCGTCCTACCTTACCGGGGAATTCCCCGGTGACTACGGCTGGGACACCGCCGGGCTCTCGGCTGACCCGGAGACCTTTGCCAAGAACCGCGAGCTCGAGGTGATCCACTCCAGATGGGCCATGCTCGGAGCTCTCGGGTGCGTCTTCCCCGAGCTCTTGGCCCGCAACGGTGTCAAGTTCGGCGAGGCCGTGTGGTTTAAGGCCGGAGCCCAAATCTTCAGCGAGGGGGGACTAGACTACTTGGGCAACCCCAGCTTGATCCATGCCCAGAGCATTCTGGCCATCTGGGCCAGCCAAGTTATCTTGATGGGCGCCGTTGAGGGCTACCGCATCGCCGGTGGGCCGCTCGGTGAGATCACCGACCCTCTCTACCCCGGTGGAAGCTTCGATCCATTGGGCCTTGCTGATGATCCAGAGGCTTTTGCTGAGCTCAAGGTGAAGGAGCTCAAGAATGGAAGACTTGCCATGTTTTCCATGTTTGGGTTCTTTGTTCAGGCTATTGTGACTGGAAAGGGCCCATTGGAGAACTTGGCTGACCATCTTGCTGACCCAGTTAACAACAATGCCTGGGCCTATGCAACCAACTTTGTCCCCGGGAAGTGAATGTGAAGGGCATAGATAGATATGTGTGAAACCTGAATGGTTTTTCCTAGCAATTGATGCTGGAGATGTGAATAATTTGATCTGTGTTTGGACAAAGTTTTACTATGTTGAATCTACTTTACATTTTTGTTGTTTATTTTTGCTCAAATAAATTGGTTTTTACTCTTATCTAGTTATCACTATCTCCTTCCTATAACTATCTTCATTGAAGATGTTCTAGCCTTGACAAAATTCCCAATCTTTTCTCCTGTATTTTCCTTTCTGTTTACCCAATCGAACATGAAGTACTGTGATTATGCTGAGGTTATGGTGAATTGGATTTGGCCATCAATCGATCATCTTGGTAGTAATTCTTTTTGCAGCAGTGGTACATAGATTAGCTTTGGCTTGAGAGAAATGCAAGAATCTTCAACAGCAAGGCCATAGACTGTGTATGTTCTTATTGACGAGTGTGTGAAAGGGCCGCCTAGAATTACTCTTGGCTGCAAAAAATTACTCTTGGCCGCTACGAATTACTCTTGGCCGCGAAAAATTGCTATTGGCCGCACAAAATTGCATGACCATAAAGTAATTCGATGCGGCCAAGTGTAATTCTACGCGGCCAAGAGTAATTCTATGCGGCCAAAAGTAATTATTTGCGGTCAAGAGTAATTCTTCGCGGTCAAGAGTAATTCAATGCAGCCAAGTGCAATTCGATGCAGCAAAGTGCAATTCATAGCGGCCATGTGGAATTCGATGCGGCCAAGTGCAATTCGATGCGATCAAGTGCAATTCGACACGGCCACGTGTAATTCGCTGCCGCCAAAAGTAATTCTTGCCCAAGATCGAGTAATTCTTTAAGGCTACGAGTAATTCATCGTTTCCAAGAGTAATTTTTTTGTGGCCAAATGTAATTCTATGCGATCAAGAGTAATTCATCGCGGCTATGAGTAATTTTTTGCAGCCAACAGTAATTTTTTGTGAACTTCTAATCTCAGCTATTGGTTTCAATGGTTGAGATAGAATGTTTATTTTTGTGTTCTTGGAATGCTCCTGTCTCTATATATTTTTCAAATTAGCAGAGAATTTGAAAAGTTTTGGTATTCTTCTCTATTTTTATTTTTTTGAAAAATCATAGATACATTCATGTACAGTTGTTAAAAGTAAAAAAACACACACGAGCGGCAATTGTGTAATATGTGCAAAAAGTGTGAGCACTTTACTGAAAGAGGGAGAATGAGCCTAAACCATTGGATCAAAGTAATCGTCCATTGCAATAACTTGTCTTTTGTTAAGTATGGATGGGCCCTACACCATAGTGTTATATACTATAGAAAATTAAGCTAAACAAGAAAATTAACTCCAAGGCGAAAACACATGCATATGTATATTTTCGTAGGCTTGCAACTTTCAACCTGATAAAGGTGAAGATATAACTATGACTTAGAATCAAGATGCAACAAAATTAATACATTTGCTTCCACCAACATATTGCAATGAATCAAATAATCAAATATATATTTAATCAATTTTTTACCGTCAATCACTTAACCAACTAAACATTTAGCAATCTGAATACATTTCAAAAAATGATAGACAACCCCTCCCCCCCCCCCCCCCCCCCCCCCACACACACACACACACACACACACACACAAGAGAGAGAGCTAAACGTATGTCTAAGAGAGAAAACAGTTTTGGATTCAAAATTGGAATCTGTTTTGAAATTAACGTGTGAGGGAGAGAGAGACATAAATAAATTACTGCAATCATTTTCGACTGATAACTATTAGAAAAGTAAGGAAAATTCGAAAATAAGGAATCATAATAAGATTAGGAAACATTAATTTTAGTTTTTCTTTCACCCTTCTTCCAAATATTCATTCTTTCCAAGTATATTTCTGTCTTACTACCCGTGAATCTCAAGTATATAAAAAATATGTACAAATCCGATGGTCCAAAATATAGAAAATTCGAAAACCGCTACTCCATATTATATAGACATTTCTATATATACACATTACACTTGGTATAGAAAAGATATGTACAAATCCGCTGCTCCAAAATATATTGCGCCCCGGGCGCACTTGTTTGCGCCTAAGGCGCCCTGAAACCCCAAAATTTGTCAAACTTTGCGGGCTTGCTTCAATTCGAATACTCCCAAACTCCAATTTTTGCAAGGTTTGAACCGTTGAATAGCTTGTCAAGTCTACTTTCTAACCCGAATAGTTTTGATCCAAAATTATTTTTACATGAAAAGTTATAACTATTTTACCCTAAGTGAGTGGAAAATAAATTTTCTGTAAAACGTTTGTATCTCCCTCATTTAAAACCGGATCAAAACCTATTTTATATCAATATAGAGGGTATTCAACATACTAAAACATAGTGGGATCAAACCATAAAAATATTAGATTTTAGATTTATGAACAGTTGGTCAAAAGTAGACCATATCATCTGAGCCACTAAAGTTAAAACACGTTTTTGCGCCTTTCCAATCATTCTAGGCTCCATTTGGTACTGTCATTCCTAGTTCTATGGTACTCTTTCATTTTTTTAAGAGTTCTAGAGAACTTGTAAGGTGTTCCACACTTAATCAAAGCACATAAAAACTACTTAATCATCGGGATATACCTAAAAAGTGCACTTGACAAGGCTAATACTTGACCGCTCCAACTGCCAAACCACCATAGCCACCATTTCTTGATAACCACTTCACCCCACCAGTATTCTAGCCACTACCTCGATAACAATCACCTCACCACAACCCCATCACTTCACACACACTACCACTACAAGCACCTCACCAGCACTCCACCACCATCCATCCTTATTTCACCATCACCCACGCCACAAAATAGATTCCAATGTTCTCAATATTGAAATCGTCACCATAAGTTCGCAATCACAATCTCCATTATTGCCGAATAGTCATCGCCAACACTCCAAAGCCACAAGCAGCATCAATATTGAAAGGGCAAATTTTCGTAGTCGTCCCTCTAGTTTTACGGTTGTCTCAATTTCGTCCCTCTAGTTTCAATTGTCTCAATTTCGTCCTTGTAGTTTGTTTTACGTTTCAAATTGGTAAAATCGTTAACACCGTTAATGAAATTAACGGAAAAAATATGATTAAAAAATTAACTGCTCCAATTTTCAATCCGGTTGAACCGGTGCGAAGATCTTATTTTTCTGATCATTTTATCTTAAATGGTCATAATGGATTTTTGGCTCTAAGGTCTTTCAATAAGTACCCTAAGAGAATCCTGAAACTAAATAAGGAGTCTTCGGATGTTCGTTGAAAGGCTTTAGAGCCAAAAATTCATTACGAGCATCTAGGATAAAATGATCAAAAAAATAAGATCTTCGCCCCGGTTCAACCGGATTGAAAATTGGAGCACTTAATTTTTTAATCATATTTTTTCCTGTTAGTTTCATTAACGGTGTTAACAATTTTACCAATTTGGAACGTAAAACAAACTAGAGGGACGAAATTGAGACAATTGAAACTAGAGGGACGAAATTGAGAGGACCATAAAACTAGAGGGCTGTTTCGCATCAACCTTAAGGCCCACGGGTCAATCTACCACCGTCGCCTCACCTCCATTGTGATTTGGGCTGTGCTCAGTCCAATTGCTCAAGAAACGTGGAGGCGACCCACTCTACATCACCAATTCTTGAACACCCTGGTCTAGTGGTTTTTTACTGTGAATTTTTTCTAGTCAAAAGAGTTCATCATTTAGTAGTTTTTTTTCATAGCTCATGGTGTTCGGCTAAATTTAGGCACAATTCGACCGATTTAGTTTAAAAAATAAATATTCACCTTTTAGAATAGTCTCGACGTGATTCTTGTGGTTGCGGTGGAGGTGGTGATTTTCAAGTGGCAATTGGTTTGACCTTGAGAACTCTTGAACAGAGGATATTCTCGATTCGTTGTGGTG
Organism: Rhododendron ovatum; assembly: GCA_019656835.1. Classification (NCBI taxonomy): domain Eukaryota; kingdom Viridiplantae; phylum Streptophyta; class Magnoliopsida; order Ericales; family Ericaceae; genus Rhododendron; species Rhododendron ovatum. The sequence continues at coordinate 5,336,379 of CM033793.1, read as the reverse complement.
GCGCTGCAAGTCGTACTTGGAATGTGATGGTGGTAGATTGAATAATATAGAATATTTCTCCATACTCAATCATAATTTTTTGTTGTTTTGGTTGTGATGGTAAAATAATGCTGGTACCGGTGGTAAAGCAAATAGTGATTGTGCTGGACGTGACATTGGTGGTGGAGTGGAGGGGTGGGGGTTATGATGTGCTCAAATGACTGTTGTGGTGAAGGTGTAGTAGTCATGGTGGAGTTGCATGTGGATGTGTGATAGTCGTGGCCTAAATTGTTGGTGTCGTTGGTAATATGGTTAAATGAAGGCGGAGGTGGTAGGGTTGAGGTGTGGTGCCAATCCTATTGGTGGGAGAGTGGAAATGTGGTGGTATTGGTGGTGAAGTTATGGTGGCATAGGTGGTCAAATGATGGTGGGGGAGGGGTTGTGTTACTGTGAAAGTGTTGGTGGCAGAGAGGTGGTAATGCTCTTATGATTTTTGTAGTGGTCTTCTTTCTACTTGTTTTCATAAACTAAACTTTTTTATTGGTATGGTTGGATTCACCCATCTTTTTGTAATTTTAAAATCCTCTTTACCAATATATAATAGGTCTTTATTTGATTTAAAATGAAGGAGATGTGATCGTCTTACAAGAACGGGTTTATTTTATGACTCGTTGAGAGTAAAATAGTCATATATTATGATGTACAAATATATTTTGATCAAAATTATATGGGTTAGAAATTAGACTTGACAAACTTTTTAATGGTTCAAACCTTGCAAATATCGGAGTTTGGGAGTGTCCGGAAGATGCCTGCAAAATTTGACGAATTTTGGACCGTCAATGCGCCTGCGGCGCATTATATTGCGCCCCGGGCACACTCATTTGCACCTGAAGCGCCTTAAAACTCCATAATTTGTCAAACTTTGCGGTCTTGTTCCGGACACTCTTGAATTCCAATTTTTGCAAAGTTTGAACCATTGAAAAGCTTGTCGAGTCTAATTTCTAACCCAAGTAGTTTTGATCCAATATTATTTTTACGTGAAAAGTTATGACTATTTTACCCTAAGTGAGCCAAAAAATAAATCATTTTTCTAAAACGTTTGTACCTCCCTCATTTAAAACAGATCGAAACCTATTTTATATCAATAAAGAGGGTATTCGACGTACTAAAAGATAAAGCAATTAAACCATAAAAATAATAGATTTTAGATTTATAAACAGTTGGTAGAAAGTAGACCAATTTAAATATCACCAGAGTCACTAAGGCTAAAACACGTTTTTGCATGTTTCCAATCATTCTAGATTCCATTTGGTACTCTCATTCCTAGTTCTATGGTACTCTTTCAATTTTTAAGAGTTCTAGAGAGCTCGTAAGGCATTCCACACTTAATCAAAACACAAAAAAAACTGCTTAATCATTGGGATATGCCTAAAAAGTGCACTTGACACATTTATCACTTGACCGTTCCGACTACCAAACCACCATAGCCACTATTTTTTTATAACCACTTCGCCCCACCAGTACTCTTGCCACTACATGGATAACAATCGCCTTGCCATTGCACCTTCACCACAAAATCACTTCATAAACACTATCACTACAACTACCTCACCAACATATCCGGCAGCCAAGAGTAAACCAGGAAACTCAGATTGTTGACTCCATATAAAATTTTGGTTTAAAAAAATCATCCATTGTCAGGGAATCCCCTGCTAGGAAAAATGCAGCCTTTGGCTCTAGTCCTTAATAGCGTTCACTGTTAAGGGAAAATAATTTCTAGTGAAATGACACTTGTCACGTCGTCATGTCACAACCTCTCTATCAACTTTTTGCTAGTACTAAACTTATTCCTTTTCTTGGTTTCCCTCTCCGTGAAAGGAAGATACAATTAAGGGAGTTGTGAAGACATTTTTGTGAAAACTGATGAGGCTGTTGTCGGAGATTTTTCATTCATGAAAAATGGTGCTAGTGTTTGACACAGCTTTTGCTTCTGCTTTTGGAGCAAAAACAACTTTTAAATCTGCTTAAAAGATGATTCTGAACAAATTGATTTTGATGCGTTTTTCAAATCTAAGTTTTTTGTAAAACATCCGCTAAGCATTGTGGTAAAATACCATCCACCAGAATGGATTTTTTTTTCCAAATACACATCATAATTGGCTGCAATACTCATGGTGCTGTCATGAATTATCTTGACAGTACTTCCACCACAAAGATAATACACAATCTGCTATTGCAAGTGGGACCACTGATTGGTGGATAGAAAAAACTTGCAACATTGCATAGGATACTTGATAGTTAAAGAGTGGCGAACAGATTGCCAAATGGGCATGTAATATCAAACTCAAGTCCAAAATGCCATAAACCAATAGGAATACAGATAGAAATCTCCAAAGATAAGGACCCCTTTGATATCCAGACCATATAAATACAACACTTTCCACCCATGATACTCAAACCACAAATACCCATCTATAGCTCTTTCCTCTTGAGCAATCCAGTTTTCCATTGTCTAGTTTTACCTCTAGTTCATTTCTCTGAAAATGGCTGCTTCCACCATGGCCCTCTCTTCACCATTTGTGACAGGAAAGGCAGTGAAAACTGCTTCCTCTGTTGCCACAGGTGGCAGGGTCCTTAGGATCACCATGAGGAAGGCTGTTGCCAAGCCGTCCGGAAGCCCATGGTACGGCCCGGACCGAGTCAAGTACTTGGGCCCATTCTCCGGCGAGCCACCATCCTACCTCACCGGGGAATTCCCCGGTGACTATGGCTGGGACACCGCTGGGCTCTCGGCCGACCCAGAGACCTTTGCCAAGAACCGTGAGCTCGAGGTGATCCACAGCAGATGGGCCATGCTCGGAGCACTTGGGTGTGTCTTTCCCGAACTCTTGGCCCGCAACGGTGTCAAGTTTGGCGAGGCCGTGTGGTTCAAGGCCGGAGCCCAAATCTTCAGTGAGGGCGGACTTGACTACTTGGGCAACCCCAGCTTGATTCATGCTCAAAGCATTCTGGCCATCTGGGCCAGCCAAGTTATCTTGATGGGGGCTGTTGAGGGCTACCGTATCGCCGGTGGGCCGCTCGGTGAGATCACCGACCCTCTCTACCCCGGTGGAAGCTTCGATCCATTGGGCCTTGCTGATGATCCAGAGGCTTTTGCTGAGCTCAAGGTGAAGGAGCTCAAGAATGGAAGACTTGCCATGTTTTCCATGTTTGGGTTCTTTGTTCAGGCTATTGTGACTGGAAAGGGCCCATTGGAGAACTTGGCTGACCATCTTGCTGACCCAGTTAACAACAATGCCTGGGCCTATGCAACCAACTTTGTCCCCGGGAAGTGAATGTAAAGGGCATAGAGAGATATGTGTGAAACCTGAATGGTTTTTCCTTGCAATTGGACACAGTTTTGCTATGTTGAATCTACTTCACATTTTTTTTGTTTATTTTTGCTCAAATAAATTGGTTTTTACTCTTATCTAGTTATCACTATTTCCTTCCTGTAACTATCTTCATATCTTCATTGAAGATGTTCTAGCTTGACAAAATTCCCAATCTTTTCTCGTTTCTTTTCCCGTCCGTTTACCCAATCGAACATGAAGTGCGAGATGCTAATTAGAAACCTGTGATTATGCTGAGGTTATGGTGAATTGGATTTGGCCACCAATCGATTTTCTTGGTAGTTATTGTTTTGCAGCAGTGGTACATAGATCAGCTTTGGCTTGAGAGAAATGCAAGAATCTTCAACAGCAAGGCCAGAGACCGTGTATGTTCTTGTTGACCAGCATGTGAAAGAGTTGTAGGAGGGGTGCAGATGTGCACGTAAGTAGGTCTGGGACGCCTTGCGTTACCAAAAAAATTAGGGTGAATTATCTCTTGGAAGAAACTGGGAGGCTGTACGATAACATGTCTTTAGACATAGTTGCATGTTACAATTTGGTTGGAACAATAGTACTATGTATGTTCCACAATGCCTGTGACTGTATGATTTCATCCTCCATAGATAAGACTTGCAACATTGGATTGCCAATCCTCCATCACATCTTCTGTTCCCTGCCTCCTTACCTATTGCCGGGCCTAATCATGTGGAACGAGGATCATAGGAGAAAAATCAACGAATTTAATTTATTTTGGGGAGTGATTTTACCACTCCCCTTTTTGTTAATGTCACTCTCCTTTGTGTCTTTATTAGATGTTTTGTTTCGTGAGAGAAGGGGAGTGGCATTAACAAAAAGGAGAGTGACAAAATCAATTCCCTTTACTTTTCTGCTCAGCGAATTTAATTTTTTGGGTTGGGTGAACTAAAGATTTATCCATCCACCTGATGATTTGAGAGATTTATTAAGAGATGGTAAGAGACAAAGGAGAATCTAAAAATGCCGGTAATATGAAATGAAAATTGCATCGTAAATTCAGAAATTCTTCATGCTTAATTAGCAATAAAAAAAACTGTATTTGATAACCCTATATATCATCCAATCATTTGTATTTTTTAACTATATATATATATATATTGGCCGCGAAGAATGACTTATGGTCTCGCAATTCTTGGTAGCCAAGGGTAATTTTGTGTGGCCAAGAGTAATTATTTGCGGCCAAGAGTAATTCTTTGTGGGCAGGAGTAATTACTCATGGCCACAAAATAATACTCTTTGCCGCATCGAATTACTTTTGGCCGCAAAGAATTGCTCCTGCCACGAAGAATTGCTATTGGCCACATCAAATTGCTCTTGGCCGCAAAGAATTGCTCTTGGCCGCAAAAAATTACTCCTGGCTGTACGAATTACTCTTGGCCGCAAATAATTGCTATTGGCTGCATCAAATTGCACTTGGCCGCACAGAATTGCAAGACCATAAAGTAATTCGATGCGGCCAAGTGCAATTAGATGCAGCCAAGAGTAATTTTATGCGGCCAAGTGAAATTTGATGTGGCCAAGTGCAATTAGACGCGGCCAAGAGTAATTCTATGAGGCCAAGAGCAATTATTTGTAGTCAAGAGTAATTCTTCGCGGCCAAGAGTAATTCGATGCGGCCAAGTGCAATTTGATGCAGCAAAATTCAATTCGTAGCGGCCAAGTGCAATTCGATGTGGCCATGTGCAATTCGATGCGGTGAAGTGCAATTCGATGTGGCCATGTGTAATTCGATGCGGCCAAAAGTAATTATTGGCCATGATCAAGTAATTTTTTGCAGTTACGAGTAATTCATTGCTGCCAAGAGTAATTTTTTCGGCCAAATGTAATTCTTTGCTGTCAAGAGTAATTCAACGTGGCTATGAGTAATTTTTTGCGGCCAATAGTGAACTTCTAATCTCAATCATTGGTTTCAATGGTTGAGATGAAATGTCTTTTTTTGTGTTCTCGGAACGCTCCTCTCTCTCTCTCTCTCTCTCTCTCTCAATATATATATATATATATATATATTCTTCAAATTAGCAGAGAATTTGGAAAGTTTTAGTATTCTTCTCTCTTTTTATTTTTTTGAAAAAGTCACAGACATTAATGTACAGTTGTTAGTAGTAAATAAACCCACACGGCAATTGTGTAATACGAGCAAAAAGTGTGAGCATTACTGAAAGAGGGAGAATGAACCTAAACCATTGGATCAAAGTAATCATCCATTACAATAACTCGTCTTTTGTTACGTATGGATGGGCCCTACACCCTTGTGTTATGTACTATAGAAAATTAAGTTAAATAAGAAAATTAACTCCAATGCAGAAACACATGCAATAGTATATTTTCGTTGGCTTTCAACTTTCAACCTGATGAAGGTGAAGATGAAACTATGACTTAGAATCAAGGTGCAACAAATCAATACATTTGCTTCCACCAACATATTGCAATGAATCAAATAACCAAATATATAATTAATTAATTTTTTTCCCTTCAATCACTCAAGCAACTAAACATTTAGCAATCTGAATACATTTCAAAAAATGACAGCAACCCCGCCGTGCCCCCCCCCCCCCCCCGGGGACACACACACACACAGAAAATAGTTTTGGATTCAAAATTGGAATATGTTTTGGAATTAACCTGTGAGGAAGAGAGAGACAGCCCTAAATTATAGCAATCGTTTTCGATTGATAACGTACTATTAGAAAAGTAAGGAAAATTCGAAAATAAGGAATCATAATAAGATTAAGAAACATTAATTTTAGTTTTTCTTTCATCATTCTTCCAAATATTCATTCTTTTCAAGTATATTTTTGTCTTACTACCCGTAAATCACAGGTATAGAAAAAATATATACAAATCCGATGGTCCAAAATATAAAAAATTCAAAAACCGCTACTCCTTATTATATAGATATTTTTATAAATACACATTACACTTGCGTGCAATACGTACTCCATGAAGATAATACACAATCTACTATTACAAGTGGGGACCTTTGATTGGTGGATGGAAAGAAGTTCAGACATTGCATGGGATTCTTGATAGTCAAATAGTGGTCAACAGATTGGCAAATAGGAATGTAATATCAAAATTACGTCCAAAATGCCATTAAACCCATGGGAATACAGATAGAAATCTTCAAAGATAAGGACCCCTTTGATATAAATACAACACTTTCAACCCGTTATTTTCAAACCACAAACACCCATCTATAGCTCTTTCCTCTGGAGCAAGCCAGTTTTCCATTGTCTAGTTTTACTTCTAGCTCATTTCTCTGAAAATGGCTGCTTCCACCATGGCCCTCTCTTCACCATTTGTGACTGGAAAGGCAGTGAAAACTGCTTTCTCTGTCGCCAAAGGTGGCAGGATCCTTAGGATCACCATGAGGAAGGCTGTTGCCAAGACTGTCTCGTCTGGCAGCCCATGGTACGGCCCAGACCGAGTCAAGTACTTGGGTGCATTCTCTGGTGAGGCCCCATCGTACCTCACTGGCGAATTTCCTGGTGACTATGGCTGGGACACTGCTGGACTATCGGCTGACCCAGAAACCTTTGCCAAGAACCGGAAGCTTGAGGTGATTCACTGCAGATGGGCCATGCTTGGCGCTCTTGGGTGTGTCTTCCCCGAGCTCTTGGCCCGCAACGGTGTTAAGTTCGGTGAGGCCGTGTGGTTCAAGGCTGGAGCCCAAATCTTCAGCGAGGGTGGACTTGACTACTTGGGAAACTCCAGCTTAATCCATGCCTAAAGCATTTTGGCCATTTGGGCTTGCCAAGTTATCTTGATGGGTACTGTTGAGGGCTACCGGATTGCTGGTGGGCCGCTTGGAGAAGTCACCGACCCACTCTACCCTGGTGGAAGCTTCGATCCATTAGGCCTTGCTGATGATCCAGAGGCTTTTGCTGAGCTCAAGGTGAAGGAAATCAAGAACGGAAGACTTGCCATGTTTTCCATGTTCGGGTTCTTCGTTCAAGCCATTGTGACTGGAAAGGGCCCATTGGAGAACTTGGCTGACCACCTTGCTGACCCAGTTAACAACAATGCATGGGCTTTTGCCACAAACTTTGTACCCGGAAAGTGAATGTGAAAAGCATAGAGAGATTTGTGAAACTGAAACCTGAACGGTTTTTCTTACCATTCATTTGTGACCTGTAAATGGCTTGCATTTGATGCTGGAAATGTGAATTATTTGATTTGTATGTCGTCAAAGTTTTTTATTTTTTATTTTTATGTTTAATCTACTTTTCGTTTTTTCTGTTTCTTTTTGCTCAAATAATTTGACTTGTACTCTTATCTAGATCTCACCATCTCATTTCAGTAACTATTTTCGTATATTCATTGAAGAACTATTTTCGTTTGTGTGCTCTAACTCGGTGGGCGCCTCTGGGGGTCTACTTATTATCTGGAATGATTTGTTCTTCAAAGCATCGTCTGTAACTATCCATAGATCCTTCATTTTGGTACAAGGGATTATCAACGATTTCCCCTGTACCTTAGTGAATATTTATGCGCCAATCGTAGTGGTTTCTCGTGGAGAACTATGGGAGGAGCTTTTGATCCTTAAAACTAATGCTCAAGATCCATGTATTGGAGGTGATTTTAACGAAATTAAGGATGTTTCTGAAAGGGTGGGATGTTCAGGAGTGGATAGAGGGATGAGAGACTTTATGGAGTTTTGTAACAATCTGGAGGTCCTGGATTTACCTATGCTGGGCAGGAAGTTTACGTGGACCAACTACCAAAATCAGGCCATTCATAGTAGGTTGGATAGATTTTTGTTGTCTCAAACTTTTCTTGACAGGTTTAAGGTACTTCAGTGGGGTCTTCCTAGACCCATTTCGGACCATTGCCCAATTATGCTATTGGATGATAATAGGTATTGGGGTCCAAAACCATTCAGGTTCTTGGACATGTGGCTGTCCCACCCCAATTGTTTGAAGGTAGCAAAAACATCTTGGGATGAGATGCAAGTAAGTGGATGGGCTGGCTTTAAAACTGTTTAGAAGCTTAGAGCTGTCAAAGATAGATTGAAAGTATGGAATAAGGAAGATTTTGGAAATATTAATTGTGCCCTCGAAGATACCGAAGCCAAACTCCATCACTTTGATACCCTAGCTGAAGAAAGGCTATTGAATGAAGAGGAAAAAGCCATTCGATGTTCAGCAAAGGCAAATTTTTGGAGACTTTCCAAGATTTCAGAATCTCTTTGGAAACAAAAATCAAGAGTGAAGTGGCTGAAGTTGGGAGACAGTAATACTAGATTTTTCCAAGTCTCCGCAAACAACAGATTTAAGAAGAATTTGGTGGGGTTTGTGAAGGTAAACGGGATGATGGTGGAGGATCCGAGCCTGATCAAAGAGGCGTCGGTGGACTATTTTTGCAACAACTTTAAAGAAGACAGTAGGATCTAGCCAATATTAGAGGGAGTGTTCACCAGGAAACTAGATTTGGGGGTGGCGAGGCAACTGGAGAAACAATTTGAGGAAAAAGAGATTCAAGCGGCTCTGAAAGGATGTTGCAACTTCAAAGCACCTGGGCCAGATGGTTTCAACTTCTCTTTTGTTAAGAAAGGTTGGGACTTCTTGAAGGACTCAGTCTTCCAATTCTTCTTAGAGTTCCATGCCAATGGAAAGCTTACCAAAGGTATCAATTCCACTTTTGTTGCTTTGATTCCCAAGGTATCTTGTCCATTATCTTTTAAAGAGTTTAGGCCTATTAGCATGATTGGGTGGGTGTATAAGATGCTTTCTAAAGTCTTGGCAAATAGAATCAAAGAGCATATGTGTACTATTATTGGGGAGGCCCAAACAGCTTTCATTGGGGGAAAACAGATTTTAGATGGTGTCCTCATAGCCAATGGGGTTATCCATAGCTGGAAAAATAGTGTGCATGTGGGTTTCCTCTTAAAGCTTGATTTTGAAAGGGCGTATGACTGTGTTAACTGGAGTTTTCTGATTGATATGTTGTCGAAGCTTGGTTTTGGGGACAGATGGTGTAGGTGGATTTTAGAGTGTTGCTCATCTATTTCTATGTCGATATTGATCACCGGTTCAGCTACTAAGGAATTCCAAACGCAAAAGGGACTTCGACAAGGGGATCCATTCTCACCTTTTCTATTTAATATAGTGGCAGAGGGTCTCAACATAATGTTGGAAAGAGCACAGGAGATGAATATTATCAAAGGAACTACAGTGGGAAGAAATGGGGTGTGTATATCCCATCTATAATTTGCGGATGATACCATTCTATTCTGTAACAATGATCCGGAGGAGATGGCTAACATCAAAAGAATTTTAAGATGTTTTCAGTTAATGTCTGGCCTGAAAATCAATTTCTCTAAGAGTTCTATCTGTGGAGTGAATGTTCCATCTGAGGAGACATCCTCCTTAGCTCAGACTATGGGATGCAAGGTGGAATAACTCCCTATCAAATACCTTGGGTTACCGTTGGGTGCAAATCCAGGAAGGCTCAAGACGTGGGAGCCTGTTATCGAAAAGTTTGATAAAATAATGAGTATTTGGAGATCTCGTTTTATCTCAAAAGTGGGAAAGCTCACTTTAATCAGCTCTAATACTAGAAATGTCCCTGTGTACTTTATGTCGTTATTTAAAATGCCGGTTGCAGTAGCGAGAAACCTGGAGAAAATGCAGCGTCAATTTTTCTGGGGTGATTCTATTGATAGAAGGAAAATACACTTAGTTAGTTGGGATGAGATAGGGAGGAGGAAAGATAGTGGAGGTCTAGGGGTGAAGAGAATGTTACACCAGAATCAAGCCCTCTTGGCCAAGTGGTGGTGGAGATTTGGTAAAGATAAAGAGGCACTTTGGGTGAAAGTCATCGTCGGTAAATATGGGCTGGACTCAAATTGCTGGCTGCCATATACACATGGATCAGGATAAATATCGAAAGTTTGGGCAGATATATGCTCATTGGAGAATCCATCATCTCACTTGGGTTACTCTATTCGAGACAGCTTTAAAGTTCAAGTGAATTTAGGTAACGCCACTATCTTTTAGGAACATACCTAGTTGGGAGAAAAGCCTTTCAAAGGGAATATCCCAGATTATTCACCTTATCTACTCAATAGGAGGCGAAGGTTTGTAACTTGCGAGGTGACGTGAATGGGGATGTTGGGAGCTGCTATTTAGGAGAAATCCTTTTGGAAGGGAGAAGCAAGAGATGGAGAATTTGAAGCGGAAACTTCAGGGCGTGATTCTAAACCCAACCAAGCCTGACCTTTTACAGTGGAGATGGGCAGTGGATGGGAACTTTTATGTGAAATCAGCGTACAAATAGTGGGAACTCACTGCCCATTCAAATAATGCTTTCTTAGGTTCTCTATGGAAAAACTTAAGTCCCCCAAAAGTCGAAATCTTTTTGTGGATGGCTATTAAGGAGAAAGTGGCGTCCAGATCTCTACTCCTAAGCAGAAATTTGATTAGCGAAATTCAACAAGCCCTCTGTCCTATCTATTCCGAGCACCTTGAAACAAATCAACACTTGTTTCTTCATTGCAGATTTTCTTGGGCTGTGTGGTCGGGAATTTTGGAGTGGTGGAATGTCCAGTGGGTATGTTCATATACGGTCCTAGACTTAGCTACATGGTGGTTTGCTCATGGATTCCACAATCTGGAGAGGTATATATGGGAAGCGTGCTTTTAGCTACTATGTGGTTTGTGTGGCTGGTTCGAAATGAATACGTGTTCAACAATGCATCAACTCGGGCTTGGGAGGTGGGGGAGTCGGTTAAAACAAGGGTTGCAATGTGGATGAAGGTAAAGTTTGATATCAAAGTGTATACGGTGGAGGATTTTAAGGTGTTCCTAGATGGTATTCGGAAAGTAAAATTGTAGCCTTTTCCTTAGGCACATCATCCAACCGTTTGTTGGAGATGTTTTTTGTTCGTTGTTTATGGTTGTTCTGTTGTATCTTGGCTCATTGAGCAAAGATGTAATCCCCTCGATGTACCCCTTCGAGATTTATAAAATCGTTTGTTTGCCGAGCAAAAAAAAAAATCCCAATCTTTTTTCCTGTCTGTTTACGACAATCGAACATGAAGTAGGAGCTGCTAATTAGAAACATGTGATTATGCTGAGGTTATGGTGATGGGGGTTGATGCAGCACTAATAGAAGGCCTCTTTCTTGGTCGGGGGAACTGATCTGGGCCATCAATCATCTGGGTAGTGATTCTTTTAGCAGCAGTGCTACATATATCAGCTTTGGCTTGAGCAAAAAGCCAGAATCTTCAACAGCATGGCCAGAGACTATATGGTCCTTGTTGGGGAGCGTGTGAAAGGGCTGCAAATCGTACTTGAAATGTGGTGGTGGTAGATTGAATCATATAGACTCTTTCTCAATACTTATTCATAATTTTTTGTTGTTTTGGTAGTGATGGTAAAATAATGCTGGTACCGGTGGTAAAGCAATAGTGATTGTGCTGGACGGGACATTGGTGGTGGAGTGGAGGGGTGGGGGTTATGATGTGCTCAAATGACAGTTGTGGTGAAGGTGTAGTAGTCGGGGTGGAGTTGTAGGTGGACGTGTGATAGTCGTGGCCTGAAGTGTTGGTAATGGTTACATGAAGGCGGAGGTAGTAGGGTTGAGGTGTGGTAGGAGAGTGGAAATGTGGTGGTATTGGTGGTAAAGTTATGGTGGCATAGGTGGTCAAATGGGAAGGGGTTGTGTTAAGTGAAAGTGTTGGTCGCGGAGAGGTGGTAATGCTAGCTATTACGATTTTCGTAGTGATCTTTTTTCTACTTGTTTTTCATGAACTAAATTTTTTTATTGGTATGGTTGGATTCAACCATCTTTTTGTACTTTTAAAATCCTCTTTATCGATATATGATAGGTCTTTATTTGATATACAATGAAGGAGATGTGATCGTTTTACAATACCGATTTATTTTATGACTCATTGAGAGTAAAATAGTCATATATTTTGATGAACAAATATATTTTGATCCAAACCATTTGGGTTAGAAAGTAGACTCAACAAGCTTTTTAACGGTTCAAATATTGTAAAAATCGGAGTTCGGGAGTGTCCGGAAGATATCCGCAAAGTTTAACAAATTGTGGAACTTCAATGCGCCTGAGGCGCATTATATTGCGCCCAGTCCTCAATCATTTGCGCCTGAGGCGCCCTAAAACCCCGCAATTTGTCAACTTTTGCGGTCTTGTTCCGGATAATTCCGAACTCCGATTTTTGCAAGATTTCAACCGTTAAAAAGCTTGTCGAGTCTACTTTCTAACCCGAGTAGTTTTGATCCAATATTATTTTTACATGAAAAGTTATAACCATTTTACCATAAGTGAGTCGAAAAATAATTATTTTTGTCAAACGGTTGTATCTCCCTCATTTAAAACCGGATCGAAACCTATTTTATATAGATAAAGAGAGTATTTGACGTACTAAAAGATAATGGGATCAAACCATAAAAATAATAGATTTTGATTGTATGAATAGTTGGTCGAAAGTAGACCAATTTAAATATCACCAGAGCCATTTAGGCTAAAACACGTTTTTGCACCTTTCCAATCATTCTAGATTTCATTCGGTACTCCCATTTGTAGTTCTATGGTACTCTTTCACTTTTGTAAGAATTCTAAACAGCTCATAAGGCACTCCACATTTAATCAAAGCACATAAAAAACTGCTTAATCATCGGTATATGCCTAAGAAGTGCGCTTGACACATTTAGGATTCCAACTATTGGTGTCTGTACGTACCACCAACAATATCACTTGACCGCTCCGACAACAAAACCACCATAGCCACCATTTCTTGATAACCACTTCACCCCACAATTACTCTTGCCACAACCTCGATAACAATCACCTAACCATTGCACCTTCACCACGACATCACTTCATAAACACTATCACAACAACTACCTAACCGACATATCCGGCAGCCAAGAGTAAACCAGGAAACTCAGATTGTTGACTACATATAAAATTTTGGTTTAAAAAAAATCATCCACTGTCAAGGCATCCCCTGCTAGGAAGATTGCAGCCTTTGGCTCTAGTCCTTAATAGCGTTCATTGTTGAGGGAAAATAATTTCTAGTGAAAACTGAGTGTTGTGACTAAAACCTTGCCGCAGGTGTAATTGTGAAATGACACTTATCACGCCGTCATGTCACGACCTATCTATCGACTTTTTACTAGTATTAAACTTATTCCTTTTCTTGGTTTCCCTCTCCGTAAATGGAAGACGCAATTAAAAGAGTTGTCAAGGCATTTTTGCGAAAACTGATGAGGCTGTTGTCGGAGATTCTCGTGTATGAAAAATGGTGCTAGTGTTTGACACAGCTTTTGCTTCTGCTTTTGGAGCAAAAACAACTTTTAAATCTGCTTAAAGGATGATTCTGAACAAATTAATTTTGAGGCGTCTTTCAAATCTAATTTTTCTGTAAAACGTCCTCCAAGCATTGTGGTAAAATACCATCCACGAGAATGGATTTTTTTTTTCAAATACAGATTACAATTGGCTGGAATACTCATGGTGCTGTCATGAATGGTTTTGACAATACTCATGGTGTCACAACCCAACTCCAATATGGGTCACGTGACTGGCCGGCGACGGAATCACCAAGGCCTCCAACACCTTTACCATTCAGAGCATACTAAATAATATGAAAAGACAAACAGCGGAAGCATCTATTCATACAACTCCAAAGCGTCTATACAATGTAACTAAGCATAATTTACAATGACAACTATTTCAGTACCACTTGTCTCAAAAAGACACAACACTTCTGTTCCTTTTTACAAATGTGCTATTTACAATAGCTAACCAAACGACGCATCCGGGCCACAAGTTGCTATCTACAATAACCTGGAAAATTAGAAAAGGTTTTCATAAGCTGAAACTCGGGTGAGAAACGTATACCAGAGTTACAAGTTTAACCATGGAAATACCTTAGTAAAACAGTTCAAGAACCAAGCAACATTTCAAATATTCTCATCAAATTTTTTAGTAACATGCATTTTGATTCATAAATTCAATTCTTTGGTCCAAAAGATGGACACTTTTCTTCTTCCCTTTCACTTTTGCACATTCGAGCGATAATAACATCCAACGGTATTTTTGCCAGTCAGTTGGGGAGCAACCCCATTGAAGAGTGGTAAGATATCATTACCCGGTGATACCTGGCTGCATCTCCTACCTTATTACTTCATGCCACTAGTTTCTTTATACGTCCCCTAGTGCTCGAGTCCGTTCGAATGATTCATATTATCACAAGCATGTACTAACAAGAAGTAAAATTCAAGTGCCCAAAACATATTGCCATGGTCTAGATTAACTGTAACACAAAAGATTTAATAAACAGGCCATCACATGTATTTTATTCAACGTCACCAATTAAACCAAGTGAGATGATCGAATTCCACACTTTTCAGTAAAAACAAGCAATGGCATTTTATCCCAAAATTCAAAAAAATACATGGAACCAAGGTATACGCAACTCACCAAAAAGGATGCGTCTAACTTGACGTGGCACCGAACTAGCCCAAGGCACTGGTACCTATACAAAATTTACCACAATTACTATTTGTTACAGTTGCTGAACATGACCTAGTATTTGACTCTAATTTTTTTCATTAATTAGGCCATCGGGTCGGCATAATTATTGTTTACGAAGAATTGGTGGAGTTCTTTAATTAACTTAGTCAACTCCTATATTAATCTCCTAAATTAGAGTTAGAGACAGTCAAAATAATACCTGCAAACAATCAAATTAAATCAATTTACGGCGGTGAGTTCCGAAGCCGAACTATTTGCCGGAAGGGGTTTCGCTTGTGTGAAAATTACAGAAAGGTTCAGGTACGGCGAGTGCGAGGAGAAAGAGTTGTACGGTGGAGATTGAGGTGAAAGGAAATGGCCGAAGTAGTGTCGAGATGGCCGGCAGCCATGGCTGCCGTTTCCCAACGATATGTGCATCAAGCGTGTGAGTTTTAAGAAATTTTGCTCCAAATCTACTCCCTCTATTATAACAGTACGCATATCTCTTACTACTACCAGTAAAATTGATTAATATGTGAGAAAAATTACCTATAGAAACCGTAGAAATCCTCCGGAGAGCAAACGGAACAGTAAGCGGTCTGGAGGTGGATTTCGGCAGGAGGAAGTGTAGACTATTCTCCTTTTATATTTGCTTTTCTCTTTTAAAAAGATAACTACCCATATTGGATACATATATATGTGTATATCGGTGGAATAAAGATAGAAGCAGGTGAAAGGAATTACACCTGTGATTCCGATGCACTACTACAAGACACGTAGTGTGGTGAATCGGCATCGCGATTTCTATCCGTACGCGTTTGGATTTCAGTCTCCGAAAAATTCCAAAAATTCAACACAGACTAATAATAATTTAAGGGTCATCGTAGCGGTGTCGGATTTTAAAGGTAAAAATCCCAACATTGCGAAACTCATACAGTGTGTCGGGTTCCCATCCGGACCACGTGATTAAACTACTACTACTTACTTTTTTTCTTTTTTTAAAGAAAATGCCGGATTTTACACATGGTGGTGAAGTTATGATGGCGTAGGTGGTCAAATGGGGAGGGGTTGTGTTACAGTGAAACTGTTGGTGGCAGAGAGGTGGTAATGCAAGACCTTACGATTTGTAGTGATCTTCTTTCTACATGTTTTGGTACTTTTAAAATACTCTTTATCGATATATGATAGTTCTTTATTTGATATACAATGAAGGAGATGTGATGGTTTTAAGATCACGGTTTATTTTTTGACTCATTGAGAGTAAAATAGTCATATTTTGATGAACAAATATATTTTGATCCAAACTCTTTGGGTTAAAAAGTAGACTCAAAAAGCTTTTTAACAAAACTTGCAAAAATCAGAGATCGGAAGTGTTCGGAAGATGCCCGCAAAGTTTAACAATTTGTGGACCTTCAATGCGCCTGAGGCACTTTATATTGCGCTTGAGGCGCCCTAAAGCCCCACAATTTGTCAAACTTTGCGGTCTTGTTCCAGATACTTTTTAACTCCGATTTTCGCAAGGTTTGAACTATTAAAAAGCTTGTCGAGTCTACTTTCTAACCCGAGTAGTTTTGATCCAATATTATTTTTACATGAAAAGTTATGACTAGTTTACCCTAAGTGAGTCGAAAAGTAAATTATTTTTGTAAAACGGTTGTATCCCTCCCTCATTTAAAACCAGATCGAATCCTATTTTATATCGATAAAGAGGTTATTTGACGTATTGAAAGATAATGGGATCGAACCATAAAAATAATAGATTTTAGATGTATGAATAGTTGATTGAAAGTAAAACAATCTAAATATCGCCAAGGCCATTTAGGCGAAACACGTTTTTGCACCTTTCCAATCATTCTAGATTACATTCAGTACTCCCATTCGTAGTTCTATGGTACTCTTTCACTTTTGTAAGAATTCTAGAGAGCTCGTAAGACACTCCACACTTAATCAAAGCACATTAAAAACTGCTTAATCATCGGAATATGCCTAAAAAGTGCGCTTGACAAATTTAGGATTCCAAATATTGGTGTCTGTAGGTACCACCAACAATGTCACTTGACCACTCTGACTACAAAACAACCATAGCAACCATTTCTTGATAACCACTTCACCCCACAATTACTCTTGCCACAACCTCGATAACATTCACGTAACCATTGCACCTTCACCACGACATCACTTCACAAACAGTAAACTAGGAAACTCAGATAGTTGACTCCATATAAAATTTTGGTTTAAAAAAAATCATCCACTGTCAGGGCCTCCCCTGCTAGGAAGAATGTAGCCATTGGCTCTAGTCCTTAATAGCTTTCACTGTTGAGGGAAAACAATTTCTAGTGAAAACTGAGTGTTGTGATTAAAACCATGCCGCAAGTGTAATTGTGAAATGACACTTGTCATGCCGTCATGTCACGACCTATCTATCTATCAACTTTTTGCTAGTATTAAACTTATTCCTTTTCTTGGTTTACCTCTCTGTGAAAGGAAGACGCAATTAAAAGAGTTGTGAAGGCATTTTTGCAAAAATTGATGAGGCTGTTGTCCGAGATTCTCGTGCATGAAAAATGGTGCTAGTGTTTGACACAGCTTTCACTTCTGCTTTTGGAGCAAAAGCAACTTTTAAATCTGCTTAAAGGATGATTCTGAACAAATTGATTTTGATGCGTTTTTCAAATATAAGTTTACTGTAAAACATTAACCAAGCATTGTGGTAAAATACCATCCACCAGAATGGATTTTTTTTCCAAATACACGTTACAATTGGCTGCAATACTCATGGTGCTGTCATGAAAGGTCTTGGCAATACTCACGGTGGTGATGTTATAGTGGCGTAGGTGGTCAAATGGGGAGGGGTTGTGCTACAGTGAAAGTGTTGGCTGCAGAGAGGTGGTATTCCTAGCTATTACAATTTTTATTGTGATCTTCTTTCTACTTGTTTTTTATGAACTAAACTTTTTTATTGGTATGGTTCAATTCACCCATATTTTTGTACTTTTAAAATCCTCTTTATGGATATATGATAGGTCTTTATTTGATATACAATGAAGGAGATCTGATGGTTTTACAATAACGGTTTATTTTACGACTCATTGAGGGTAAAATAGCCATATGTTTTGATGAACAAATATATTTTGATCCAAACTATTTGGGTTAGAAAGTAGACTCAACATGCTTTTTAACGGTTCAAATATTGCAAAAATCGAAGCTCAGGAGTGTCCAGAAGATGCCCGCAAGGTTTAACAAATCGTGGACCATCATTGCGCCTGAGGCGCTTTATATTGCGCTCGGGGCGCAATCATTTGCGCCTGAGGTGCGCTAAAGCCCCACAACTTGTCAAACTTTGCGGTCTAGTTCCAGATACTTTCGAACTCCGATTTTCGCAAGGTTTGAACCGTTAAAAAGCTTGTCGAGTCTACTTTCTAACCCGAGTAATTTTTATCCAGTATTATTTTTACATGAAAAGTTATGACTATTTTACCCTATGTGAGTCAAAAAGTATATTATTTTTGTAAAATGGTTGTATCTCCCTCATTTAAAACCGGATCGAAACCTATTTTATATCGACACAGAGGGTATTTGACGTACTAAAAGATAATGGGATCATACCATAAAAACAATAGATTTTAGATGCTTACATATCGCCTGTGCAATTCAGGCTAAAACACGTTTTTGCACCTTTCCAATCATTCTAGATTCCATTCGGTACTCCCATTCGTAGTTCTGTGGTACTCTTTCACTTTTGTACAAAATCTAGAGAGCTCGTAACACACTCCCCACTCAATCGAAGCGTATAAAAAACTTTTTGATCAGCGGTATATGCTTAAGAAATGCGCTTGACACATTTAGGATTCCGAATATTGGTGTATGTACGTACCATCAACAATATCACATGACCACTCCGACTACAAAACCACCATGGCCACCATTTCTTGATAACCACTTCACCCCACAATTACTGTTGCCACAACCTCGATAACAATCACCTAACCATTGCACCTTCACCACGACATCACTTCATAAACACTATCACTACAGCTACGTCACCAGCATATCCGGCAGCCAAGAGTAAACCAGGAAACTCAGATTGTTGACTCGATATAAAATTTTGGTTTAAAAAAAATCATCCATTGTCAGGGCATCCCCTGCTAGGAAGAATGCAGCCTTTGGCTCTAGTCCATAATAGCATTCAATGTTGAGGGAAAATAATTTCTATTGAAAACTGAGTTTTGTGACTAGAACCTTGCCGCAGGCATAATTGTGAAATGACACTTGTCACGCTATCATGTCACGACAAATCTATCAACTTTTTGCTAGTATTAAACTTATTCCTTTTCTTGGTTTCCCACTCCGTGAAAGGAAGACGCAATTAAAAGAGTTATGAAGGCATTTTTGCGAAAACCGATGAGGCTGTTGTCGGAGATTCTCATGCATGTAAAAGGGTGCTAGTGTTTGACACAGCATGCGCTTCTTCTTTTGGAGCAAATACAACTTTTAAATCTGCTGAAAGGATGATTATGAACAAATTGATTTTGATGCGTTTTTCAAATCTAAGTTTGCGGTAAAACATTATCCAAGCATTGTGGTAAACTACCAGAATGGATTTTTTTCCAAATACACGTTACAATTGGCTACAATACTCATGGTGCTGTCGTGAAAGGTCTTGACAATACTCATGGTGGTGATGTTATGGTGGCATAGGTGGTCAAATGGGGAGGGGTTGCGTTAGAGTGAAAGTGTTGGCTGCAGAGAGGTGGTATTCCTAGCTATTACAATTTTTGTAGTGATCTTCTTTCTAATTGTTTTTCATGAACTAAACTTTGTTATTGGTATGGTTCATTTTACCCTTATTTTTGTACTTTTAAAATCATCTTTATCGATATATGATCGGTCTTTATTTGATAAACAATGAAGGAGATCCGGTGGTTTTACAATAACGGTTTATTTTACGACTCATTTTCAGTAAAATAGTCATATGTTTTGATGCACAAATAAATTTATTACCAAACTATTTGGGTTAGAAAGTAGACTCAATCAGCTTTTTAACGGTTCAAATCTAGCAAAAATCAAAGCTCGGGAGTGTCCGGAAGATGCCCACAAGGTTTAACAAATTGTGGATCATCATTGCGCCTGAGGCGCTTTACATTGCGCTCGGGGCGCAATCATTTACGCCTGAGGCGCGCTAAAGCCCCACTACTTGTCAAACTTTGCGGTCTTGTTCCAGATACTTTTGAACTTCGATTTTCGCAAGGTTTGAACCGTTAAAAAGTTTGTCAAGTCTACATTCTAACCCGAGTAGTTTAGATCGAGTATTATTTTTACATCAAAAGTTATGACTATTTTACCCTGAGTGAGACAAAAAGTAAATTATTTTGATAAAACGGTTGTATCTCCCTCATTTAAAACCTGATCGAAACCTATTTCATATCAACAAAGAGGGTGTTTGACGTACTATAAGATAATGGGATCATACCATAAAAACAACAGATTTTATATGTTTGAATAGTTGATCGAAAGTAAACCAATTTACATATCGCCAGGGCAATTTGGGCTAAAACATGTTTTTGCACCTTTCCAATCATTCTAGATTCCATTCGGTACTCGCATTCGTAGTTCTGTTGTACTCTTTCACTTTTGTAAGAATTTTACAGAGCTCGTAAGACACTCCCCACTCAATCGAAGCGTATAAAAAACCGCTAAATCAGCGGTATATGCTTAAGAAGTGCGCTTGACACATTTAGGATTCCGAATAATTGTGTCTGTACGTACCATCAACAATATCACATGACCGCTCCGACTACAAAACCACCATAGCCACCATTTCTTGATAACCACTTCACCCCACAATTACTGTTGCCACAACCTCGATAACAATCACCTAACCATTGCGCCTTCACCACGACATCACTTCATCAACACTATCACTACAGCTACCTCACCAACATATCTGGCAGCCAAGAGTAAACCAGGAAACTCAGATTGTTGACTCGATATAAAATTTTGGTTTAAAAAAAATCATCCATTGTTAGGGCATCCCCTGCTAGGAAGAATGCAGCCTTTGGCTCTAGTCCTTAATAGAGTTTTTTTTTTTTTTTGAAATGAAGTCCTTAATGGAGTTCACTGTTGAGGGAAAGTAATTTCTATTGAAAACTGAGTTTTTTGATTAAAACCTTGCCGCAAGTGTAATTGTGAAATGACACTTGTCACGCCGTCATATCACGACCTGTCTATCAACTTTTTGCTAGTATTAAACTTATTCCTTTTCTTTGTCTCCATCTCCGTGAAAGGAAGACGCAATTAAAAGAGTGGGGAAGGCATTTTTGTGAAAACCGATGAGGCTGTTGTCGGGGATTCTTGTACATGAAAAAGGGTGCTAGTGTTTGACACAGTTTTCGCTTCTGCTTTTGGAGCAAAACCAACTTTTAAATCTGCTTAAAGGATTATTCTGAACAAATTGATTTTGATGCATTTTTCAAATCTAAGTTTACGGTAAAACATTATCCAAGCATTGCGGAAAAATACCATCCACCAGAATGGATTTTTTTTCCAAATACACGTTACAATTGGCTGCAATACTCAAGGTGCTGTCAAGAAAGGTCTTGACAATACTCATGGTGGTGATGTTTTGGTGGCGTGGGTGGTCAAATGGGGAGGGGTTGCGTTACAGTGAAAGTGTTGGCTGCAGAGAGGTGGTATTCCTAGCTATTACGATTTTTGTAGTGATCTTCTTTCTACTTGTTTTTCATGAACTAAACTTTTTTATTGGTATGGTTCGATTCACCCATATTTTTGTACTTTTAAAATCCTCTTTATCGATATATGATAGGTCTTTTTTTGATATACAATGAAGGAGATCTGATGGTTTTACAATAACGGTTTATTTTACAACTCATTGAGGGTAAAATAGTCATATGTTTTGATGAACAAATATATTTTGATCCAAACTATTTGGGTTAGAAAGTAGACTGAACAAGCATTTTAATGGTTCAAATCTTGTAAAAATCGGAGCTCGGGAGTGTCCGGATGACGGCCGCAAAGTTTAACAATTCTGGACAATCATTGCGCCTGCGGCGCTTTATATTGCGCCCGGGGCGCAATCATTTGCGCCTGACGCGCGCTAAAGCCCCAACCCTTGTCAAACTTTGCGGTCTTGTTCCGGATACTTTCAAACTCCGATTTTTGCAAGATTTGAACCGTAGAAAAGCTTGTCGAGTCTACTTTATTACCCGAGTAGTTTGGATCGATTATTATTTTTACATGAAAAGTTATGACTATTTTACCCTAAGTGAGACGAAAAGTAAATTATTTTGATAAAACGGTTGTATCTCCCTCATTTAAAACCGGATCGAAACCTATTTTATATCTACAAAGAGGGTATTTGACGAACAAAAAGATAATGGGATCATACCATAAAAACAACATATTTTAGATGTTTGAATAGTTGATCGAATGTAAACCAATTTACATATCGCCTGGGTAATTTTGGCTAAAACACGTTTTAGCACCTTTCCAATCGATCTAGATTCCATTCGGTACTCCCATTCTTAGTTCTATGGTACTCTTTCAGTTTTGTAAGAATTCTAGAGAGCTCGTAAGAAACTCCCCACTCAATCGAAGCATATAAAAAACTACTTAATTAGTGGTATATGCTTAAGAAATGCGCTTCACACATTTAGGATTCTGAATATTGGTGTCTGTACGTACCATCAACAATATCACATGACCGCTCCGACTACAAAACCACCTTATCCACCATTTCTTGATAACCACTTCACCCCACAATTACTCTTGCCACAACTTCGATAACAATCACCTAACCATTGCACCGTCACCACGACATCACTTCATAAACACTATCACTACAGCTACTTCACCAACATATCCGGCAGCAAAGAGTAAACCAGGAAACTCAGATTGTTGACTCGATATAAAATTTTGGTTTAAAAAACATCATCCATTGTCAGGGCATCCCCTGCTAGGAAGAATGCAGCCTTTGGTTCTAGTCCTTAATAGCGTTCATTGTTGAGGGAAAGTAATTTTTATTGAAAATTGAGCTTTTTGATTAAAACCTTGCGGCAGGCATAATTGTGAAATGACACTTGTCACGCCGCCATGTCACGACCTGTCTATCAACATTTTGCTAGTATTAAATTTATTCCTTTTCTTTGTTTCCTTCTTCGTGAAAGGAAGACGCAATTAAAAGAGTTGTGAAGGCATTTTGGCGAAAAGCAATGAGACTGTTGTCGGAGATTCTCGTGCATAAAAAAGGGTGCTTCTGTTTGACCCAGCTTTCGCTTCTGCTTTTGGAGCAAAAACAACTTTTAAATCTGCTTAAAGGATGATTCTGAACAAATTGATTTTGATGCGTTTTTCAAATCTAAGTTTACCGTAAAACATTATCCAAGCATTGTGGTAAAATACCATCCACCAGAATGGATTTTTTTTCCAAATACACGTTACAATTGGCAGCAATACTCATGGTGCTGTCAAGAAAGGTCTTGAAAATATTCACGGTGGTTATGTTATGGTGGCGTAGGTGGTCAAATGGGGAGGGGTTGTGTGACAGCGAAAGTGTTGGCTGCAGAGAGGTGGTATTCCTAGCTATTACGATTTTTGTATTCCTAGCTATTACGATTTTTGTATTTTTCATGAACTAAACTTTTTTATTGGTATGGTTCGATTAACCCATATTTTTGTACTTTTAAAATCCTCTTTATCGATATATGATAGGTCTTTATTTGATATACAATGAAGGAGATCTGATGGTTTTACAATAACGATTTATTTTACGACTCATTTAGGGTAAAATAGTCATATATTTTGATGAACAAATATATTTTCATCCAAACTATTTGGGTTATAAAGTAGACTCAACAAGCTTTTTAACGGTTCAAATCTTGTAAAAATCGGAGCTCAAGAGTGTCCGGAAGATGCCCGCAAAGTTTAACAAATTGTGGACCTTCATTGCACCGGGGCGGAATCAGTTGAGCCTAAGGCGCCCTAAAGCCCCCCAATTTGTCAAACTTTGCGGTCTTGTTCCGGATACTTTCAAACTTCGATTTTCGCAAGGTTTGAACCATTAAAAAGCTAGTCGAGTCTACTTTTTAACCCGAGTAGTTTGGATCAATTATTATTTTTACATGAAATGTTATTACTATTTTACCCTAAGTGAGTCGAAAAGTAAATTATTTTTGTAAAACGGTTGTATCTCCCTCATTAAAACCGGATCGAAACCTATTTTATATCGACAAAGAGGGTATTTGACGTACTAAATGATAATGGGATCATTCCATAAAAACAACAGATTTTTGATGTATGAATAGTTGATCGAAAGTAAACCAATTTACATATAGCCTGGGCCATTTAGGCTAAAACACGTTTTTGCACTTTCCAATCATTCTAGATTCCATTCGGTACCCCCATTCGTAGTTCTTTGGTACGCTTTCACTTTTATAAGAATTCTAGAGAGCTCGTAAGACACTCCCCACTCAATCGAAGCATATAAAAAACTGCTTAATCAGTGGCATATGCTTAAGATGTGCGCTTGACACAATTAGGATTCCGAATATTGGTGTCTATACGTGTTGGAACTTGGGTGTGTATTTGTAAAACATTGAGTTTTTCACTAGTCCCACATTGGCTAGTCACAAAAGTTTTATCTACTTTAAATGACTTTGCACACTAATGGATTTGTGAATGAGGACCCAAAGAGAGGTCTCGCGCGCTCAGGAAAATGGGCGGCAATTTGAAAAACTGATTCGGAAACCAGTTAACCGGGTGTGCGTCACGAGTTAATCGCGCAGGGGGGGTGCAAATCCGGGATTTGAGCCTCGCGCACGTACTAGTAAAGCCCACGTTTTTGCTAAAAATAATTAAGCATGTTTTCAGTCAATCAATCTTTTTCAAAATGGAAAACTGAAACTAATTAATCAAAGCAATCTGATTAAGAAAGAAAAACGTGTTTAAATCATGTGCTTAATCCATGGGATTTTGATTTGTGACTGATTAAGAACAGATTTTCGGATTGATTAAAAAACATGTGCTAAATCAAATCAAATTGATTTTTGCTTCCAAAAATCAAACCTAGCCTGCACCTATAAATGCAGACTTTCGGAATTGGTTTTGACACAGAAAAAACTACTCTCTCTTCCTCCCCTAAAATGTTTTCTGAGTTCAAGCTTTAGGTAGAATTGTGTTTTGTTTCGGTTTTTCTTCCGTGCAGAGAAAGCCGAGCAGAGGTGCTGAATTCTGGGCTGTTTTATCCTGGGGACGGCGAGGCATTCACGAACTGCTTGCACAAACTGGGCAGAGCCGCGAAACGTCTTAAAGAAAGCGACCTAGTCCGCGACTCAACCCAGCCATCATTCTACGAATTGGTATTCTGTTTTCAATAGCAGAATTCGAGGTAATCCGTTCTTGTTTTTCGAGCAGTCAATACAACAATACGTACCATCAACAATATCACATGACCGCTCCGACTACAAAACCACCATATCCACCATTTCTTGATAACCACTTCACCCCACATTACTCTTGCCACAACCTCGATAACAATCACCTAACCATTGCACCTTCAGCACGACATCACTTCATAAACACTATCACTACAGCTACCTCACCAACATATCCGGCAGCCAAGAGTAAACCAGGAAACTCAGATTGTTGACTCGATATAAAATTTTGGTTTAAAAAAAATCATCCATTGTCAGGGCATCCCCTGCTAGGAAGAATGTAGCCTTTGGCTCTAGTCCTTAATAGCGTTCACTGTTGAGGGAAAGTAATTTCTATTTAAAACTGAATTTTTTGATTAAAACCTTGCCGCAGGCGTAATTGTGAAATGACACTTGTCACGCCGTCATGTCATGACCTGTCTATCAACTTTTTCCTAGTATCCGTGAAAGGAAGACGCAATTAAAAGAGTTGTGAAAGCATTTTTGTGAAAACCGATGAGGCTGTTGTCGGAGATTCTCGTGCATGAAAAAGGGTGCTACTGTTTGACACAGCTTTTGCTTCTGCTTTTGGAGCAAAAACAACATTTAAATCGGCTTAAAGGGTGATTCTGAACAAATTGATTTTGATGCGTTTTTCAAATCTAAGTTTACCGTAAAACATTATCCAAGCATTGTGGTAAAATACCATCCACCAGAATGGATTTTTTTTCCAAATACACTTTACAATTGGCTGCAATACTCATGGTGCTGTCATGAAAGGTGTTGGAAATTGACTAGAATTCCTAAATTGACTAGGATTCCTTTTCCTATTCGGTTTAGGTTTATTTAGTGTTTTCCTATAAATAGGGACCTTGAGGGTTCTTAGGGTTATGGTCTTTTGTTCAAGGGTTTAGATATTAGGGTTTTGTTTATGCTCTTAGGGTTACACCAAGGGTTTGTGTCTCCCTTTTGGGTTCCACCAGAGATTTGTCCCTAGATATCTGTTTGGTGCTTCAAGTAGAGTTACGGGTATAGCCGGCTCTTTGTTTCTCTCCCCGTTTATAGTGAATCCTCTTGCTCTTTTCCCCGTGGAGTACATTATTGCTTTGTGCTTGAACGGAACCACGTATATCCTTGTGTTCTTGTTTATCGCTTGTTGATTTATTATATTCTCAATTTCGTGTTCGGCACAACAAATTGGTATCAGAGCACCGGGTTTCAATCCGAGGCTTTTGTTTTCCGCTGCGTATTGTGCAATTGGTGATCGTTTCAATGGCGACTCGTTTCGAAATTGCGAAGTTCGATGGGCAGAGCACTAGCTTCAGTTTATGGCGTATTAAGATGAAGGCTTTGCTTGTTCAACAAGGATTACACAAGACTTTATTGGGGAAATCGAAGAAGCCTGCTGATATGCAGGATAGTGTGTTTGAGGATCTCGATGCGAAGGCGCTTAGTTCGATTCAGTTGTGTTTAGCCGATGATGTGCTTCGCGAGGTCGGGGAGGAGGATACTACTGCCGGTATTTGGTTGAAGTTGGAAAGCATCTATATGACGAAGTCTCTTACCAACCGGTTGTATTTGAAGCAGTGCCTTTATACGTTTCGTATGAGGGAAGGTACGCCCGTAAAAGACCATCTAGATGAGTTAAATCGAATTATTATGGATTTAAAAAATATTGATGTTGTGATTGATGATGAAGATCAAGCCCTTATTGTGTTATGTTCTTTGCCTGCATCTTATGAACATTTTGTTACTACCCTACTTTACGGGAGGGATACGATTTCCATGGAGGACGTTAAGTCTAGTTTATATTCAAAAGAATTGAGGAAAAAAGTATCCGGTGAGGGTGGTGATTTTGATGCGCAGGGTTTAATGGTGCAAGGAAGAACTTCTGAGAGGGATTATGGCAGTAGAGGGGTTTCTGGCTCTCGTTCCACAAATCAGGAAGTAAAGTGTTTTTACTGTAGGAAATACGGGCACATGGTGAGAAATTGTCCTAGGTTGAAAAATAAGGATAATTTTGAAGAGAAGGTTGTTGCTGGTATTGTTGAAGAAGATTCCGACGATTCACTTATGGTTCTTTCTGTGAGTGTCGGTGATGTCTGTTCGAATACCGAATGGATTCTGGACTCTGGATGTTCTTACCACATGTGTCCGAATAAAGATTGGTTCGATACTTATGAATCGGTCAGCTGTGGTTCAGTTCTTATGGGGAATAACATGCCCTGTAGAATTGTTGGGATTGGAACAGTTAAAGTCAGAATGCATGATGGGTTTGTGAGGACGTTGTTTGGTGTTCGACATATACCAGATTTGAAGAGAAACCTTATCTCTTTAGGTACTCTTGACTCTTTGGGTTGGAAGCATACTGCTGAAGGTGGAGTCTTGAGGGTTTTGGAAGGTGCTCGTGTTTTGATGAAGGGTCGGAAATCGAATAACCTCTATGTGCTTAATGGTAGTACGATTGTGGGTGCTACATCTTTGGGTTCTTCATCGGTGAATTCGAGGTTGACTCAGTGTTGGGTTTTTAACTCTGTGGTAGAGTCGGTAATTAACTCCGTGTGGAGTTTGAGCAGATCTTCGAGTGCATTCGGGAGGGATGCGTTAGGTGGGAGGTGCCCGTTAGAAGATAGAGGCTCAATTTGGAGGCATGTGCGGCTGGGTTTCCTGAGTCGCGTTTACAAGGTCAAGCAGGTGTGCTTGAGCCTTGCTCGTTTGTGCTGTTAGTGATTGCCCCGTGGGGGGCTTTTGGGGAGATGAGCGATTGAAGGAGAGGATTGCCTATAGTGTTGAATTCGATGGAATTCAAGTCAATGTGGAGATTTGTTGGAAATTGACTAGAATTCCTAAATTGACTAGGATTCCTTTTCCTATTCGGTTTAGGTTTATTTAGTGTTTTCCTATAAATAGGGACCTTCAGGGTTCTTAGGGTT
The DNA here is from genome assembly GCA_019656835.1 of Rhododendron ovatum. Taxonomy (NCBI): domain Eukaryota; kingdom Viridiplantae; phylum Streptophyta; class Magnoliopsida; order Ericales; family Ericaceae; genus Rhododendron; species Rhododendron ovatum. The sequence goes on along the minus strand of CM033793.1, from coordinate 5,308,146 downwards.
ATGGTCTTTTGTTCAAGGGTTTAGATATTAGGGTTTTGTTTATGCTCTTAGGGTTCCACCAAGGGTTTGTGTCTCCCTTTTGGGTTCCACCAGAGATTTGTCCCTAGATATCTGTTTGGTGCTTCAAGTAGAGTTACGGGTATAGCCGGCTCTTTGTTTCTCTCCCCGTTTATAGTGAATCCTCTTGCTCTTTTCCCCGTGGAGTACGTTCTTGCTTTGTGCTTGAACGGAACCACGTATATCCTTGTGTTCTTGTTTATCGCTTGTTGATTTATTATATTTTCAATTTCGTGTTCGGCACAACAAAAGGTCTTGACAATACTCATGGTGGTGATGTTATGGTGGCGTAGGTGGTCAAATGGGGAGGGGTAGTGTTAAGTGTTGGCTGCAGAGAGGTGGTATTCCTAGCTATTACGATTTTTGTATTCCTAGCTATTACGATTTTTGTAGTGATCTTCTTTCCACTTATTTTTTATGAACTAAACTTTTTTATTGGTATGGTTCGATTCACCCATATTTTTGTACTTTTAAAATCCTCTTTATCGATATATGATAGGTCTTTATTTGATATACAATGAAGGAGATCTGATGGTTTTACTGTAACGGTTTATTTCATGACTCATTGAGGGTAAAATAGTCATATATTTTGATTAACAAATATATTTTGATCCAAACTATTTGGGTTAGAAAGTAGACTCAACATGCTTTTTAACGGTTCAAATCTTGCAAAAATCGGAGCTCGATAGTGTCCGAAAGATGCCCGCAAAGTTTAACAAATTGTGGACCTTCAATGCGCCTGAGGCGCATTATATTGCGCCCGGGACGCAATCATTTGAGCCTGAGGCGCTCTAAAGCCCCACAATTTGTCAAACTTTGCGGTCTTGCTCAAGATACTTTCGAACTCCGATTTTCGCAAGGTTTGAACCATTAAAAAGCTTGTCGAGTCTACTTTTTAACCCGAGTAGTTTGGATCAAGTATTATTTTTACATGAAAAGTTATGACTATTTTACCCCAAGTGAGTCGAAAAGTAAATTTTTTTTGTAAAACAGTTGTATCTCCCTCATTTAAAATAGGATCGAAACCTATTTTATAATGACAAAGAGGGTATTTGACGTACTTAAAGATAATGGGATCTTACCATAAAAATAATAGATTTTTGATGTATGAATAGTTGATCGAAAGTAAACCAATTTACATATAGCCTGGGCCATTTAGGCTAAAACACGTTTTTGCACCTTTCCAATCATTCTAGATTCCATTCGGTACTCCCATTCGTAGTTCTTTGGTACTCTTTCACTTTTGTAAGAATTCTACAGAGCTCCTAAGACACTCCCCACTCAATCAAAGCACATAAAAAACTGCTTAATCTGCGGTATATGCCTAAGAAGTGCGCTTGACACATTTAAGATTCCGAATATTGGTGCCTGTACGTACCACCAAGAATATCACATGACCGGTCCGACTACAAAACCACCATAGCCACCATTTCTTGATAACCACTTCACCCCGCAATCACTCTTGCCACAACCTCGATAACAATCACCTAACCATTGCACATTCACCAAGACATCACTTCATAAATAATATCACTACCGCTACCTCACCAACATTTCCGGCAGCCAAGAGTAAACCAGGAAACTCATATTGTTGACTCCATATAAAATTTTGGTTTAAAAAAAATCATCCATTGTCAGGGCATCTCCTGCTAGGAAGAATGCAGCCTTTGGCTCTAGTCCTTAATAGCGTTCACTGTTGAGGGAAAATACTTTCTATTGAAAACTGAGTTTTGTGACTAAAACCTTGCCGCAGGCGTAATTGTGAAATGACACTTGTCACGCCGTTATGTCATGACCTATCAATCAACTTTTTGCTAGTACAAGAACAACAACAGAACCCATTTAGTCCCTAATTGTTGGGGGTATGAGCAATGGAGGATCGAAGACAGACTTAACCTTTGGCAGTATGCACAAAGTGGCTACTCTCAAAATACCACAAAAACAGTGACCCCCCTATACTTGTTTTGCTATGGAACCATGCCCCCAAATCAAAATCGAATGGCATCACAGAAGGGGCAGGCCTAGAGACCCAATTCAGTTTATGTGCATATTACCATGCTTTCTTCATTGACAGTTCAGAGCATCGGTATACGCAATGAAACTTTTTGCTAGTATTAAACTTTATTCCTTGTCTTGGTTTCCCTCTCCGTGAAAGGAAAGATACAATTAAGAGCTTTGTGAAGACATTTTTGCAAAAACTAATGAGGCTGTTATTGGAGATTTTCATGCATGCAAAATGGTGTGTTTGACACAGCTTTTGCTTCTGCTTTTGGAGCAAAAACAACTTTTAAATCCGCTTAAAAGATTATTCTGAACAAATTGATTTTGATGTTTTTTTCAAATCTAATTTTTCTGTAAAACATCCTCTAAGCATTGTGGTAAAATACCATCCACAAGAATGGATTTTTTTTCCAAATACACATTACAATTGGCTGCAATACTCATGGTGCTGCCATGAATGGTCTTGACAGTACTTCCTCCATGAAGATAATACTTAATCTGGTATTGCAAGTGGGACCACTGATTGGTGGATAGAAAAAAGGGTAAATTTTTATTGTCGTCCCTCTAGTTTTACGGTTGTCTCAATTTTGTCCCTCCAGTCTTAAATGTTCATAATGGATTTTTGGCTCTAAGGCTTTTCAACGAGCACCCTAAGAGAGTCCTGAAACTTAATAAGAAGCCTTAAGGTGCTCGTTGGAAGGCCTTTAAGCCAAAAATTCACTACGACCATGTAGGATAAAATGATAATAAAAAAAAAAAAGATCTTCGCACCGATTCAACCGGATTGATTCGAGCACTTATTTTTTTAATCATGTTTTTTAATATATAAACAGTCCAGAATGATGCCGTTTTGGGGCTAGCCGTGCCTGGAAAGGAGGGTAATTTAGTAACTTTGCCCTAATAGAGACAGAGAGGAGCGCCTCCAGAGAAAATTGGAGCGCGGAAATTATCCTCCTTCCATAAAAACTGGCAAGCGCTTGCGTTTTATCCTAAAATCATCCTCCTTCCAATTTTCATCATCCTTCCATAAAATCATCCTCCTTTCAATTTTCATCATCCTTCCATAAAATCATCCTCCTTCCAATTTTCAATCCGTTTGAAACGGTGCAAAAATCTTATTTTTCTGATCATTTTATATTAAATTGTCATAATGGATTTTTACACCGTTTATATATTAAAAAATATAGTTAAAAAATTAAGTATTTCAATATTCAATCTGTTTGAACCGGCGTCAAGATGTTATTTTCTGATCATTTTATCTTAAATGCTCATAATGGATTTTTGGCTCTAAGGCCTTTCAATGGGCACGCTAAGAGAGCCCTAAAACTAAAACCAATTTTTCCGTTAGTTTCATTAACGGTGTTAACGATTTTACCAATTTGGAACATAAAACAAACTATAGGGTTTATTTGGTTGCAATTGAAATTGAAGGAATGAAATTGAGACAACCGTAAATTAGAGGGACGACTACGAAAATATGCCCAAGAAAAAACTTGCAACATTGCATAGGATACTTGATAATTAAACAGTGGCGAACAGATTGCCAAATGGGCATGTAATATCAAACTTAAGTCCAAAATGCCATAAACCAATAGAAATCTCCAAAGATAATGACCCCTTTGAATATACGGGAAAATGACGGCCCAGGACGTGTTTTAATAATTAATACCCGCCAAGGACAAGTCAAGAACATTTATTAATGCTAAAAATGTCATTGACGGTTATTAATTATCAAACACGTCCTTAGCCGTCATTTTCCCATGATATACAAACCATATAAATACAACACTTTCAACCCACGATACTCAAACCACAAACACCCATCTATAGCTCTTACTTTCATGGACCAGCCGGTTTTCCTTTCTCTAGTTGTAGTTCATTTTCTCTGAAAATGGCTGCTTCCACCATGGCCCTCTCTTCACCATTTGTGACTGGAAAGGCAGTGAAAACTGCTTCCTCTGTTGCCAATGGTGGCAGGGTCCTTAGGATCACCATGAGGAAGGCTGTTGCCAAGGCGTCCGGAAGCCCATGGTATGGCCCAGACCGAGTCAAGTACTTGGGTCCATTCTCCGGCGAGCCACCATCCTACTTCACCGGGGAATTCCCCGGTGACTATGGCTGGGAGACCACTGGGCTCTCGGCCGGCCCAGAGACCTTTGCCAAGAACCGTGAGCTCGAGGTGATCTAGAACAGATGGGCCATGCTCGGAGCTCTTGGGCGTGTCTTTCCCGAACTCTTGGCCCGCAATGGTGTCAAGTTTGGCGAGGCCGTGTGGTTCAAGGCCAGAGCCCAAATCTTCAGTGAGGGCGGACTTGACTACTTGGGCAACCCCAGCTTGATTCATGCTCAAAGCATTCTGGCCATCTGGGCCAGCCAAGTTATCTTGATGGGGGCTGTTGAGGGCTACCGTATCACCGGAGGGCCGATCAGTGAGATCACCGACCCTCTCTACCCCGGTGGAAGCTTCGATCCATTGGGCCTTGCTGATGATCCAGAGGCTTTTGCTGAGCTCAACTTGAAGGAGCTCAAGAATGGAAGACTTGCCATGTTTTCCATATTTGGGTTCTTTGTTTAGGCTATTGTGACTGGAAAGGGCCCATTGGAGAACTTGGCTGACCATCTTGCTTACCCAGTTAACAACAATGCCTGGGCCTTTGCCACAAACTTCGTACCCGGGAAGTGAATGCGAAAAGCATAGAGAGATGTGTGAACCCTGAATGGTGTTTTTTAACCATTTGAATGTAAAAGGCTTGCAACCGATGCTTGAAATGTGAATTCTTTTATCTGTTTGTCAACAAAGTTGCTACGTTTGATCTACTTCTTATTTTTGTTGTTTCTTTTTGCTCAAATGAATTAATCTTTTTACTCTATTTATATAAAACTTCATTGATGAAGTTCTAGTCAGTGAAAAAATTCTGGATCTTTTTCTTTCTGTCACTGTACAGTTCAATAATCTTCAACCAAAACCCAACCAAACCTTATGTATCAGAGGATTTGGGTTTTTGTGATGGGTATTACAGCACTAATGGAAGGCCTCTTTCATGGTCAGGGGAACTGGATTGGGCTATGAATCATCTCGGTTGGAGTTCTTTTTGGCTGCAGTGGTAAGTTTTATATATATCAGCTTTGGCTTGAGAAAAATGCAAGAATTTTCAACAGCAAGGCCAGAGACTCTGTATACTTGTTGAGGATTATAGAAACTGACTGATATTAGGAGTGGAATTCGCTGCCATTAGGTCTTTTGCCCAATGGCATCAGTGGTGCACTTAAGTGCTAGTAGGAGAAAAGCGGTTAGGAGTTCAACTCCTCCTCGAAGATGTTAATCTAACTATTCTAACAATAGTGCCTTTCGCCGCTTAAAAAAAAAAAAAAAGGAGTGGAATTTGCCCTTGGAAGAAATTGGATAACAGTTAGAATAACTGGCCGGTCCCTTTTGTTTAGCTTGGACTTCAACTAAACCAATTTCCATGACTGGAGGAATTCTTCCTATGCATAAATATAAGACTTCTTCCATGGGATTGCCAACCCTCTATCCAATGTTCTGGTCCATGCCTCCTTACCTATTGTCACGTGCCTAATTGTGTCGAGCGAAGAACATAGGACAAAAAATCAGTGGCAGCTACAGAAATTTAATTTATCGAGTAGGGTCAACAAAAGGTTTACCCGTCCACATGATGATTTGCGTGATTTGTCAAAGATGATAACAGATAAAGAGAATCTAATTCTCTCTTTTTTTCGTTTACATATTAGGTGAGATAGAATTCTTACGCAATTCTCACGAAACCAAAGAACAAACAAATTGTATCAAGCAAAAATAGCTTGTAGCTAGTTTGCATCATATTAAGATGAGAATAAATTCTTTTCACCGTCGATGTAAACATTTGTTTCCTCCAAATCAATTGCATTGCGCCACGTCGCCATGTTTTATTAATTGAGACCACCATTTTGACACGTGTCGCAATGCAATTGATTTCGAGGAAATAAATGTTTACGCCGGCGGTGTAAAAATTTATTGCCTATCAAATATCAGTAGCAAAAGATATATCGGTCAGTTATACAGATCAAAAAGAAACAGTGAGTGAAATCAGAAAGTTAGTACATATTAAATGAAAATTGCGCCCGGGATTCAACCATTCCACATAAAAGTAGATTCAGAAATTCTTCAGCCAATTAAATTTCCCCCATGCGTTTGTTTTATATAACACAAGCAGAAGTATAACCATATCTTAGTAAAAACTGTGTTGGTTTACATCAAGGCCACATATCAGGCCGTCAAGAAAAAACCATGAAACTCGAAATGTTGACTCCAAAGAAAATTCTGTAATCATCCATTTTCAGGGCATCCCCTTGCTAAGAAAAGTACATAATTTTGCACAAGTCCTTACCAGTTTTTCAGGCACAATCATTTCTAGTAGCGGAACTGGTTTTTATTCCAACTCCGTCTGGTTTGTGCTTAGAGTCTTATCTTTATTTCTCAGCCGGTCCCAAGGCCGGATAAAGGAGGAGGGTTGTGCGTTAAGTAGCTCACAGCCAGCACGTAAAAAAACCCGTCAGATCTTTATGACATGAATCCAAATATGATTACGAGATTGTGAACAAGTGGCCCTTGATAGAGCTCAATGGAGGAAACGGATTCATGTAGCCGACCCCAAGTGATTGGGACGCAAGGCTCGATTTGGTTTGGTTTGGTTTGGAACTGGTTTTTATTCCATGGTGCAACTGTGAAACGACACTTGGCACAACGTCATCGTCATGTCACTAACTCTCCATCACTTTGTCTCTAGTATCATAGCGTTACAGAGGGCATGTTCGCAATTAACGCTACGGCTGTAACTTTGGATTCTCGTGTCTGAGAAATGGTTTGACACAGCTATTGCTTATGCTTTTGGACCAAAAACAGCTTTTAAATCTGGTTAAATGACTATTCTAAACAAGTCAATTTTGATACATATTTCAAATCTAAAATTTTTTACAAACACCCTCTAATTAGTGGCTCACTAACTGGGCATTGTGGTAAAATACCATCAACCAGAATAGAGCCTTACTAGAACTGGAAAGTCCATTACATTATTAATTTACTGTATTTGGAGGAGGAAAAAAACCTGTGGACAAGAATTCCTCATCACCCATTTCAGTGGCCCTATAGACTATATTGGCATAATATATTCTATATTTACACATACAGATTACAGTTGGTGCATGAAGATAATGCACAATATGCTATTACTAGTGGGGACTATTATTTGGTGGATAGAAAGAACTCAAGACATTGCATGGGATACTTGATAATCAAATAGTGGTGAACAGATTGCCAAATGGGCATGTAGCATCAAACTTAAGTCCAAAATGCCATAAGCCAATAGGAATACAGATAGAAATCTCCAAAGATAAGGACCCCTTTGATATCCAGACCATATAAATACAACACTTTCCACCCATGATACCCAAACCACAAACACCCATCTATAGCTCTTTCCTCTGGAGCAAGCGAGTTTTCCATTGTCTAGTTTTACTTCGAGTTCATTTCTCTGAAAATGGCTGCTTCCACCATGGCCCTCTCTTCACCATTTGTGACTGGAAAGGCAGTGAAAACTGCTTCCTCTGTCGCCAAAGGTGGCAGGATCCTTAGGATCACCATGAGGAAGGCTGTTGCCAAGACTGTCTCGTCTGGCAGCCCATGGTACGGCCCGGACCGAGTCAAGTACTTGGGTCCATTCTCTGGTGAGGCCCCATCGTACCTCACTGGCGAATTTCCCGGTGACTATGGCTGGGACACTGCTGGACTATCGGCTGACCCAGAAACCTTTGCCAAGAACCGGGAGCTCGAGGTGATTCACTGCAGATGGGCCATGCTTGGCGCTCTTGGGTGTGTCTTCCCCGAGCTATTGGCCCGCAACGGTGTCAAGTTCGGTGAGGCCGTGTGGTTCAAGGCTGGAGCCCAAATCTTCAGCGAGGGTGGACTTGACTACTTGGGAAACTCTAGCTTGATCCATGCCCAAAGCATTTTGGCCATTTGGGCTTGCCAAGTTATCTTGATGGGTGCTGTTGAGGGCTACCGGATTGCTGGTGGGCCTCTCGGAGAGATCACCGACCCACTCTACCCCGGTGGAAGCTTCGATCCATTAGGGCTTGCTGATGATCCAGAGGCTTTTGCTGAGCTCAAGGTGAAGGAGATCAAGAACGGAAGACTTGCCATGTTTTCCATGTTTGGGTTCTTTGTTCAAGCCATTGTGACTGGAAAAGGCCCATTGGAGAACTTGGCTGACCACCTAGCTGACCCAGTTAACAACAATGCATGGGCTTTTGCCACAAACTTCGTACCCGGGAAGTGAATGCGAAAAGCATAGAGAGATGTGTGAACCCTGAATGGTGTTTTCTAACCATTTGAATGTGTATGTAAATGTGTGATGTGTAAATGGCCAATTGATTCTGGAAATGTGAATTATATTATCTGTTTGTCAACAAAGTTGCGACATTTGATCTACTTCTCTTTTTTATTTTTTATTTTTTTGTGCTCAAATGAATAGATATTTTTACTTTACTCTATTTAGTTATTAGTATCCCAATAGAGTTGCTATTTTTATATATAGCTTCATTGATGAAGTTCTAGCAGAAAACCTATCAGTACCGACTAGAAACGTAGGGAAAATGTACCGACGGCCGCGCCGGGCCGTCTCCGGCCACCCGACGACGGATCGGAGCCGTCCAAAAATTCTATAAAAAAGGAACGAGCGGGTCCACGTGGAAATCAACGGCATCAGATGTGTGTAGGGTACATACACGAAAAAAAGGTTGTTTCCCTACACACATCGGATGCCGTTGATTTCCGCATGGACCCACTCGTTTTTTTTTTTAGAATTTTTGGACGGCTCGGATCAGCCGTCCGGTGGCCGGAGACAGCCGGCGCAGCCGTCAGTACGTTTTCCCTACGTTTCTCGTCAGTACTTATAGCAGCTCCAAGTTCTAGTCAGTGAAAAAATTCTGGATCTTTTTCTTTCTGTCACTGTACAGTTCAATAATCTTCAACCAAAACCCAACCGAACCTTATGTATCAGAGGATTTGGGTTTTTGTGATGGGTAATACAGCACTCATGGAAGGCCTTTCATGGTCAAGGGAACTGGATTGGGCTATGAATCATCTGGGTCGGAGTTCTTTTTTGGCTGCAGTGCTAAGTTTTATATATATATCAGCTTTGGCTTGAGAAAAATGCAAGAATTTTCAACAGCAAGGCCAGAGACTCTGTGTACTTGTTGAGGATTATAGAAACTGACTGATATTAGGAGTGGAATTCGCTGCCATTAGGTCTTTTGCCCAATGGCATCAGTGGTGCACTTAAGTGCTAGTAGGAGAAAAGCGGTCAGGAGTTCAACTCCTCCTCGAAGGTGTTAATCTAACTATTCTAACAATAGTGCCTTTCACCGATAAAAAAAAAAGGAAAAAGGAGGGGAATTTGCTCTTGGAAGAAATTGGATAACAGTTAGAATAACTGGCCCCTTTTGTTTAGCTTGGACTTCAACTAAACCAATTTCTATGACTGCAGGACTGCTTCCTATGCATAAATATATGACTTACTCCATGGGATTGCCAACCCTCTAGCATATCTTCTTGTCCACGCCTCCTTAACTATTATCACGTGCCTAATTGTGTCGGGCGAAGAACAGAAGATGAAAAATCAGTGGCAGCTATAGAAATTTAATTTATCGAGCAGGGTCAACAAAAGGTTTAAATGTCCACATGATGATTTGAGTGATTTAGACAAAGATGATAACAGATAAAGAGAATCTGGTTCTCTCTTTTTTTCGGTTTACATATTAGGTGAGATAGAAATGCTTACGCAATTCTCACAAAACCAAGGAACAAACAAATTGTGTAAAGCAAAAAGAGCTTGTGGTTTGCATTATATTGAGATTGCCTATCAAATATCAGAAGCAAAAGATATATCGGTCGCTTACACAGATCAAAGAGAAACAGTGAATGAAATCAGAAAGTTAGTACATAGTAAATGAAAATTGCGCACGGGATTCAACCATTCCTCGTGAAAGTAAATTCAGAAATTCTTCCATCCATTAAATTTCCCCCCATGCATTTGTTTTATATAACACACTATCAAACAGCAAAAGTATAACCATAACTTAGTAAAAACCAGTGTTGGTTTACATCAGGGCCACATATCAGGCCGTCGAGAAAAAACCATGAAACTCGAAATGTTGACTCCATAGAAAATTTCGTAATCATCAATTTTCAGGGCATCCCCTTGCTAAGAAAAGTACAAAATTTTGCGCAAGTCCTTACCAGTTTTTCAGGCACAATCATTTCTAGTAGTGCAACTGGTTTTTATTCCACAGTACAACTTTGAAACGACACTTGCCTCATTGTCATCGTCCTGTCACTACCTCTCTATCACTTCGTCTCTAGTATCATAGCGTTACTAAGGGCATGTTCGCAATAATTGCAATGGCTGTAACTTTATATTCTCGTGTCTGAAAAATGGTGCTAGTGTTTGACACAGCTATTGCTTGTGCTTTTGGACCGAAAACAGCTTTTAAATCTGGTTAAAAGGCTATTCTAAATCAATCATGATACTTTTTTCAAAATTTTTTTACAAACACCCTCTAATTAGTGGCTCACTAACTGGGCATTGTGGTAAAATACCATCAACCAGAATGGACCCTTACTAGAACTGGAAAGTCCATTACATTATTAATTTACTGTATTTGGAGGAGGAAAAAAACCTGTGGACAAGAATTCCTCATCACCCATTTCAGTGGCCCTATAGACTATATTGTCATATGCTATAATTCTATATGAAGATAATGCACAATCTGCTATTACTAGTGGGGAGCATTATTTGGTGGATAGGAAGAAGAACTCGAGACATTGCATGGGATACTTGATCATCAAATGGTGGTGAACAGATTGCCAAATGGGCATGTAATATCAAGCTTAATTCCAAAATGCCATAAACCAATAGGAATACAGATAGAAATCTCCAAAGATAAGGACCCCTTTGATATCCACATCAAATAAATACCACGCTTTCAACCCATGTCACTCAAACCACAAACACCTATCTATAGCTCTTTCCTGGAGTAGGCTAGTTTTTCCATTGTCTAGTCCTACTTCTAGTTCATTTCTTTGAAAATGGCTGCTTCCACCATGGCAGTCTCTTCACCGTTTGTGACTGGAAAGGCAGTGAAAACTGCTTCCTCTGTCGCCAAAGGTGGCAGGATCCTTAGGATCACCATGAGGAAGGCTGTTGCCAAGACCGTCTCGTCCGGCAGCCCATGGTACGGCCCAGACCGAGTCAAGTACTTGGGCCCATTCTCCGGTGAGGCCCCATCGTACCTCACTGGCGAATTTCCCGGTGACTATGGCTGGGACACTGCTGGGCTATCAGCTGACCCAGAAACCTTTGCTAAAAATCGTGAGCTCGAGGTGATCCACTGCAGATGGGGCCATGCTCGGAGCTCTTGGGTGCGTCTTCCCCGAGCTCTTGGCCCGCAACGGTGTCAAGTTCGGTGAGGCCGTGTGGTTCAAGGCCGGAGCCCAAATCTTCAGTGAGGGTGGACTTGACTACTTGGGAAACTCCTGCTTGATTCATGCCCAAAGCATTTTGGCCATTTGGACTTGCCAAGTTATCTTGATGGGGGCTGTTGAGGGCTACCGAGTTGCTGGAGGGCCGCTAGGAGAAGTCACCAACCTGCTCTACCCTGGTGGAAGCTTTGATCCATTAGGCCTTGCTGACGATCCAGAGGCTTTTGCTGAGCTCAAGGTGAAGGAAATCAAAAACGGAAGACTTGCTATGTTTTCCATGTTCGGGTTCTTCGTTCAAGCCATTGTGACCGGAAAGGGCCCATTGGAGAACTTGGCTGACCACCTTGCTGACCCAGTTAACAACAATGCATGGGCTTTTGCCACTAACTTAGTGCCTGGAAAGTGAATGTGAAAACGATATAGATTTATGCCTGAACTGAATGGATTTGAATGTGAATCTGACTTTGTGATGTGTATAATGGCTTGAAGTTAATGCTGGAAATGGGAATTCTTTGATCTGTATGTTGACAAAGTTTGCTATATGTGATTTACTTTTCATTTTTGTTGAGTCCTTCTGCTCAAAAAAATACAGAATCTTTTTCTTTCTGACACTGTATAGTCAAAAACTAATCTTCAACTAAAACCCAATCAAACCTCAAGGATGAGATACTAAGAGATGAATGTCATTATGCTTAGAGAATTTGGGCTATGGTCATGGGTAGATGCAGCACTAATAGAAGGTCTCTTTTATGGTCAAGGGAACTGGATTGTGCCATCAATCATCTGGGTATAGAGTTCTTTTATGCAGCAGTGGTATACATATCAGCTTTGGCTTGAGAGAAATGCTAAAATTTTCAACAGCAAAGCCGGAGACTCTATGTCCTCGTTGAGGATTATAGAAACTGACAGTTGGAAGACAAGTGGAAAGCCGTTACTGAAGAAACGAAAGGCCTCATCTATCCCTCCACGCAGAAATTGTTGGGTAAAGTTTAAACTCAACGCAACCGACCTTGACCTTGAACCTACGTTACACAGACTCAGGTATGGAATCGGGTTGCAGGTATGTGTCTCCGTCCGACCGCCTCCTTTTATCCTACTTTGGAGTCATACACTGTCATAGGATTTGCAGTTCGATTCTATGATCTGATTCACAAGTTCCTTCAAGTGATCCCACATTGACTCCCGATTTTAACAACCTCAGGCTAGAGCAGCCATTTCAAATTGTAAAAAACATAAACAAAAAAAGAACAAGAAAAATATACGTTGAGGTGATTCTAAAACACAGTTTGACCTTCCCAAGCTGTATCAAAGAATACTCTTTATGTGGAGTTGGTGTTGTGCCCAAGATCAACCACACACAAAATAAAGAAACAAGATTTTTATGTGATTTCCCAATTGGGTGCAATTGGGTACACAATAGAGGATCGTACAGTGTTTCACTAAACGAGAAATACAAGATTTTACATGGAAGTACTAAACGAACCATTTGATCGCTCAACCTCACTGTGTATGTCTCACACACTCTCTTCTGCCCTCTTTCTGCCGCCCTCACCTCACACCACTCTTCCTCCTTTGTCAGAGCCTCGCCCGAGGAACTTGGCTCCATCCCGAACGAGGAGCACTCAATGGTCACTTTATGCCCTCGTCTTCTTCTTTCGTCCCCCCCTCTAAAATGCTGAAATTACGTGTCTATTTATTTATAGGTCTCCAAATGGCCCTCTACATCCTTGTGTCACTGAAAAAGAGGTAGGTGGTAATTAGGAGCTCATAGTAACGGAAATGGTCGGATGTTGGTGGTGGTGGATTTGAGCCAAAAATCAAAAGTTGGTTGGGTTCATAGATTTGTGAAAGCATTTTCTAAAAGGGTAAGGAAAAATATGAAAGTAAACAACTTTCCATTTGGATCTTGGTCTCCCGATCCTTTTGGATAACCCGTAAGTTGAGGTCTTTACCCAAACGAGAGCTCCGGATCCGGTTTTTGTACCCTTTGTGGGATTTTACTTATTAATGAAAAGTTTCTTCTGATCAAAAAACAACTTTTTAATAAGATCGTACTTGTCCCTGTTTGGATACAAACAAGTAACCTTTTTTTTTATAAGATCGGACTAGATACCTGTTTGGATACAGGAAGAAAACCGCTCGAGCCATTTGGCGCCATTTTTCTCGAGTCCACATATTTCCATGCTTTATCCCCCATCTATACAAACCCTAATGATCGAATTACAAACCAACCGAGCTATCTAAGCAAGAATGCGACCGCCCTCTTTCCACTCCAGTTTCTTCTCCTCTCTCAAACAGGTAATCTAATTCCCTCCCTCCCTCCCTCCCTCTCTCTATCAATCTTTACATATGTATATAGAAGTACATGTATTTATGTTTGCAGGTTTGATTCTTTCCAAACATGACAGGTAGAGAAGAGACTGAAACTAGAGAACCCATCACAGCCCTCCACTCCGTCTCCACCCCCGCCGCCGCCACCACAAGAAACTTGCAATACACAAATTGAATCTCTGAGCTCCCCTATATACCTCAACTTTGACCAACCTAACAACAGCAGCAGCAGCAATATTAACCACCTCTCATCCCTCCAATCCAGCGAGCCTCCAAGAGAATTCCTCTCATGTTCCTTAGATTTTCCACAAACCCATGAGAACCCACCTCCACCAGACACTGTACAAGACCCACAAACTATCAACAGAACCGCGGCCGATGAGATTGAATTGTTAATACAGCTTCTGTGTTTGTCAGATTGCGAAGAGGAGGAAGAGGGAAACAGGTTTGGTTTGGGGTCAAAGAGCGGTGGCGGGGTTGGCGGAAGTTGTGGTCATGAGTGTGGATTCTATTCCAAGATTGTTGGAGTTAAGGGGCCCAAATGTGGGAGAGAAGTGGAGAGACTGGAGGGATGGATTAAGCACTTTAAGAATGATGGTGGAGATGGACGGAGGGAGCCTCTGAGATTGGCTTATTTGCTTTTGGCCAAAGCAGCTTCTCTTTCTGAGGGCAGTGGTGGTTATGGTGAAATAGAGTTCCCCGCAACTGTGGAGGAGTTCTTGAATCATGATCCCCCGAAAGACTAGGCCTGTTTTGGAGAATAGGTTCAACAGAGCACCTAGCTAATTCCAATGTTGGAAAAATTGCCAGGCGGGGACTAGGTGCCGACTAGTTGGCTGCTTAATCTAGGCGTTGGACCACTGCCTAACGCCTAGGCGGGGAGTAGTCAGCCCAGGTGGCCAATTTTTTTAGAACACTGGCTAATTCCTTATGAGATTGTTAAAGAATTAGCTAGAAACTATGTTGAAAGTCTCTTCTTTGTCTAGTATTGGTGATTATGTTGTATTCACAATGTTATGGACCTTATGTAAGTTGTGACTTCTGCATTTTTAGTTTGCTGATGAATGTTAACTTTCTTTCCCATCCGCTGCAAATAGGGTGCAATTCTAACTCTAGAGTCTCAACTGGAAACCTTCCGTCAGGGTATTTTTTCAGCCCAAGAATAAACTCAAAATGTAATGCCACTTTTATTGGAACCAAAACGTACGACAGTTACAGGATATCTTGACACTCTAGAGTTCACTTTAGCACAAAAATTACCTTACAGGAAAACTGGTGCACCTTATTAGCATTTGCTTGTGCCTTCTTTATTTTGGAAGTAGGCACCAAGAATGGTGCAACCTCTGCTTGCAAATAACAAGACCGAAAAAAGAAAAACATTATATAAGCTGGACAAAAGTTGAATACCATGAAGCTAAGGACTGGATACTTCTAACTTTGCTTTCTGATTGTCAATTCTCAGCTTCCGAAAACCTGAATGTTGTTAACATCATGCGCTTGTTACCATCAGGCGCTTGCTTAGCTTCAGAAGGGAAGAATCTACTTCAACCATGTGCAGCCGATCCTCAGGAGACGAGCAGGTGCAAGACAAGGCCAGCTTGAGGAGCTCTGCGACTATTTCCTGCTCTTTTGAGGAGTGTGACAATAATTGCGGGTCCACAATTTGAAGTACCCCTTCGCTGCCATTTTCTAGTGCTCTCTCCACGAGTTGAGGCAAAGTGACAGGTAACCCATCCTCTTGTGTGAGTCCTGTTGGCCTTCTCTTTGTTAAGAACTCCATAACGATTATACCGAAGCTGAACACATCTACTTTGGTTGTTACCTTCCTCATGTACGCAAACTCTGATGAAATGGGATAAATGTTTCAGAAGATAAATAATCTACTGTTAGGTAGCATTGACATAGTAAAAACTTGATACGAATAGTGGAGTGTAAATTTGATGAAGAAACAAAGTTTCACATTCACATTTTTTCACTCTTACATCAAAATTTCTGTTTAATTGAAATTAATTACCTAGTTAATTGTTTGTTTGAATACTGATTAAGGCTTCTGAAAGACTATCACATTGTTTCATAAGTGGTAATGTTTCACAAATTTACATGCCCTCTGTAAAGCTAACGGACTAGGAAGTCTGAAGGAATCGGTGTGGAGAATTTGCATAAACAGCAAAATATACAAGTGAAGAGAATTTTCATTTCAATACACCAACACAATTCGTGAGAAATGGTGCATAGTTCTCTATGCACCAACATTTAGAGTTATTACAATGGTATGGGGGGGTGGGGGGGGGGGGGTTGGGTGGGGGTTCACCTCAGAATTTGTCTGAATTACCAAGAAAATTCTATACCAAGGTATACCTCTCGTGTCCAGTGACATTAAGCAACATATTTCTCTTCTCCTCTACATACCTTCAATTTCACTCATTCGATTCAGAAAAATGCTACTTTAGTGAATTCTAAAAAACATATAAAAGGTTTCAAACTCAAAGAAACAGAAATAGTCTCAGGTGTTGGTTTCACTTAGTGTTATTGAACAAATAATCAGGAAAAGATAGTCCAAGAAAAGTTATTAGATTCTACATGCAGTCCTTTAATTTGTACAGGTTCAAAGCTAGCGCTATTATACACATCTAAAACTGCATTGCATTCAAAACTCAGAGACTCACTCATTATCAAAGCTTCAAAAACTTGCGCATTATCTACAGAAGAATATAACCTGAAGCCCCTTCAAGCTACGATTTGCCTAATGCGAAAATTTTATCTCAAACTAGGAGTATTGGGATTATTTCATTTGTTTGCAAGATCACGGAAAGCATGCAAACAGTTGGCATTAATCTCAATATGTCAACAAATTCAATAAACTTCATAATGCAGAGAAAGAAGTTTAAATTTACCCGGTGCCATGTATCCAATGGTACCCTGAAATGCAGATGATGAGGAAATGCTGCTGGTCCCCTCCTCCAGATGAACACCAAGAATTCGAGCCGTTCCAAAATCGCTCACATGTGCCTCAAACTTCCCATCCAAAAGTACATTGGAAGGTTTCAAATCACAATGAATAATTGGGACATCATAGCCCGAATGCAAATAAACCAGACCACTCGCAATAGAGACTAGAATGTTGATTCTCTCAGACAACGCCGCCAATCCTGGATGATCGGCACAAGTGTCATGAATAATGCTCTCTAAGTTCCCATTTTCCATGTACTCCAATACTAAAGCCTTTAGCTTCCTGCTTTCCCAAGCATAACCAATTACCTTCACTAGGTTCTTGTGTCTCAGTTGACTGAGGGTCTTGATTTCTCTGTAGAAGCACTTATCAGTCTCTTCTGGAAACTGATGCAAGTTCATTTTCTTAACTGCTATTTTCTGCCCATTTCCCAATATACCCTTGTACACAGTGCTCAAACTGCTGATTCCAATGATGTTATCCTCACTGAAGAAGTCAGTGGCTTGTTCCAAATCCATTTCACCAAACCTCTCAAGGGTCGATGCTAAAGCATATTCATGTTCTGGATTCTCAACCCCTTTTGGGCTTTTCTTTTTGGCGTATCGTTTAAAGACAGAAATTGCCAGCACCAGAATTAAGAACAGGGAAACAGATCCTAGAGCTGCCAGAATTATAACTGTCTTCTTGGATAAGCGACGCGTACTTGTGCTGCATGGGGTGAGAAATCTGTTTCCACAGAGAAATGGGTTTCCTTCCAAACTAGATGCACTTACGCTCTTAAAAACACCAGTCTCTGGAACATGACCTTCAAGTTGATTGAATGAAAAGTTGAGATGTTTCAAGGAGGATATATTTGCATAGCTCTCAGGGATCCTGCCTTGGAGCTTGTTTTGAGAAAGGTCAAGGGAGTTAAGGTGCTTCAAATTCTCCAAATTTTCAGGGAGTCCACCATCCAAAAGATTCCTTGAAAGGTTTAAGCTTGTTAGCAAATAAACCTGTTCAAAAATTTTACTGGGTATTGGTCCGGTAAGTTTATTTCCAGACAGATTAATTGAGAACAAATTTCTGCAGCCTTTGAGCATTTCTGGAATCTCTCCTGACAGATTATTGTTCGAGATGTCGATGGCTTGTACCATCTCCAACATGCCAAGCTCATCTGGAATTAAACCGGAAAATAAATTGTACGAGAAGTTCAAATATATCTGCATGTTTTTCATGCCAGCAATAACTGACCCAGGAATAGGTCCAGTGAGATGATTGTGGGAGAGGTCCAAGGTCATCAGTCGGTTAAGTCGTGCCATACCACTTGGAATAGAGCCATTAAGCATGTTCCCACTGAGGTCCATGTATGAAAGAAACTCAAGTTTGCTAATAGCACTTGGAATGGGACCAGTGAACCTATTATTCTTCATCAAAAGCTTATTGAGCCTTTTGAGCTCAAAAATCTTCTCCGGGATTACCCCTTCGAGTGCATTGTTGTGGAGAAAAAGGCCTTGGAGGAAGGAGAGTTTTGAGAGTTCTGTAGGAACTAGGCCTGAAAAGTTATTCACATGAAGCCACAAGGAGACCAACCGACTAAGGTTGCCGATTGCTTGTGGAATTGGTCCAACAAATGAATTGAATTGGAGTTGCAAGAGCTGGAGATTCACGAGGTTACCAATAACTGGATTTACATATCCACTGAAATTGTTTTCAGCCAAACTTAGGATTTCAAGATTTGAGCAATTGAAGAGGTCATCTGGAATTTCACCAGACATCTTATTTCCACCAAGGGATAGAAAAGTAAGATTTGGCAACTGATCCAAGCCCCGAGGAATTTTCCCACTCAGTTTGTTATTAGCTAAACCAATAGAAAGAAGGCTCGTACAATTGGTGATACTAGATGGAATAGATCCCTCAAGAAGGTTATCATTCAGGGTAAGGTTCTTCAAATTGTACAACAATCCAATATTTGACGGAAGTGACCCTGTGAGGAAATTGAAGCTTATAGACAAATACGTCAAATTGGACAAGTTTGTTATGGATGAAGGAATCTCCCCTGTAAACTTGTTTGAATGGAGGGTCAATACTTGTAATGACCTCAAATACCCGATTTCAATAGGTATTGAACCGATAAACTCGTTTTGTGAAAGTCTCAAATGGGTTAATGATTTAGCCCGGAACAACGATAGTGGGATTGTTGAATTCAACTCGTTGTTGTACAACCGCAAGATTTCTAAGCTAGACAAATTTCCAAGCTCAGGAGGAATACTTCCAGTGAAATGATTACTGTACATGTTCATAGTGTGAAGTTTAATACAATGACCAAGTTCAGATGGGAGTTTCCCAGCAAGAAAATTCTCCTGCAACTGAATGAGTTCTAAATTCCACAGATTCCCCATCTCTGCAGGAAGTGAACCTGACAATTGATTTTGACTTAGGTCCAAAGTTTGGAGTGCTTCCAACCTACCAATTGAAGAAGGAAGAGAACCTACCAAACTGTTACCATAAGCTACAAAAAACTCAAGATTGACTAAACTGCCAATGTTTGAGGGGATTGAACCAGTGAGATTGTTGAAGGAGAGGCCGAGTTGTTCCAAGGCCGTGCAATTGCATATACTTTCGGGTATATGTCCATTGAAGAAATTGTTTCCAAAATCCGCCACCTGCAGATTTCCAAGATTTCCTAGTTTCGGTGGAATTGGACCAGAAAGCGAGTTATAGTAAAGAGCTAACTCCAAAAGGTTTGAGCAAAGCCCCAGCTGGGGTGGAATGTGCCCAGCAAATGAATTCAAAGACAAATCAAGAATCTGAAGGGTGGAAATATTTCCAAGAAATGGAGAGATTTCACCTTTGAGCTGCTTGTCGACGAGGGAAATGGAAATGACATGGTTTGAGGAAGGGTCACATGAAATTCCAGACCAGTTGCAGTGATGCCTTGCATCAGTCCAATCCACCAGGGCACCAAATGGGTCATTGGTGATTGAACTCTTGAATGCTTTCAACGCCTCGTTATGAACTTCCAAGCTCTGGTCTGCCAACAGAACCCCAACTGAGACAGAACAAACTATTGCTGCAGCAATAAAACAGACAACTGGAGTGCGAAAAACCATTGCTTAGAAAAGAGAAACTAGGCAAGTGATACTAAGTTGAGACTAGATGAAACCATTTATAAGCACAACCAAGTTGCTGACGCATGGAAACATAACTTTGGGCCCCGGAGTTAATCGAGCTCCGCGCAAGCTGGTCCGGACATCCAGTTATAAAAAAAATGACACATGGAAACAACTGACAAAAGGGTCCAATACCTATCAAAACCATGACGAACCCTGGTTCTTTGAACCTTAACCATTAGTCAAATACATCAACCCTTGGCTATAAGCTGAAAAGCCAGCCAAGGAGCAAGCAAGTGCAATCATTTTACGAGATACATAGGAGTGTGACATCCAAAACATGGCCTACCAACCTACCTTATCATCAACGGGCCTCAAGTCAATCTCTAGTCCATCCTCTCATTGTCCATTTACCAAAACTTCCACCACAAGAAGTCAAATAAAAATATAACCCCTCTTTTCCATCATATATGCAAAGGACTTATGCCATGTGAAAGGAAATGATAGAAGCAGCAACTTATTGTAAATTCAAGATGTTGAGCACCCAAAAATATGTGTTCATACCATGAAACATATGTTTGTCAAAATGAATCTTTTTATGCTTGGTGCTCAAGTTCTCACATGCATCTAGAATAATGTTTACTATTTTTCAAAAGGACAGTGAAGTCTGAGAAGACTATGTACGGAAAAATGAGTGAGGGCAACCACGCTTTCCATAATGGACTTTCTACACATGAGCAATGCCACCAAGAAAGCTTTAAAACACAATTGCGTTCAGAACCGTTCAATACATAAGAGTAGTTTGCATGCATCAAACAGCTCCAAATACAACTGCACATAGAATGCAACTGCGTGACTTACGATTTTCTTAGTTGTACATGCCCAAACGTACAGAAAACCTAAGATTATTACAGTGAGGTCAACTTATAAAGAGGGGAAGTGTCAAATGGAGTATTATATGAACATGATGACTTTGGATTTCTTTACAATCTTTTTTGGTGGGGTAATGTAATCCTTACAATGTAAACCAGTCAAAATGAAATGTATGTATTAATAAATAAAAAAACTCATTCTAAAGGCACGTTCACTTTTAAATAAAAATATAACGAGTTCCCCCATGACAGTAAATCGCGTGATTAACACCACCTCTAAGTAAAAAAAATAATAATGAGGGGAAAATGCAAACCGAATGAACTACCAATCTCATGATTTAGTTATCGTTCCCTGCTTGAAAATGGAGTATGAATTGTAACTGTGAAGTAATCAATTGTCCCAAAAGCTTAAGATATTAAAAATGGGTCCAACAGCAACAATGTATATCAAGTTATTTAACGTCCTCCTTCATATGCAACATCGTTTTGCACATGCAGGCGCAAATATTAACCAATTGATAGAAATAGAATACGAAGAGGTCAAGCGGAGAAGCAGAATGCAAGCAAGCTACAAATGCAAAAGAGAAAGGGTGAAATCTGTTGTGCCGAAAATATTGAATTATCTATGCCCTCGGGTTTCTTGGAAAAAATATATTGTGGACCAAATAGAAATGGATCAAGTGAAAAGAAGGGAGAAAGGGTGAAATCTAGAAGTTTGTAAAAGTGAAAAATATATAGGACTCCTACATATTCATGGTGCAAACGCGGTTTGAAGAGTACAGCACTATGGTCACAACTTGCAAGTTGGCTAATCAAAATGACAGAGGGATGGGCTAATTAGCCCTTTTGGGTAGTGGAAGCAAGTTGCCCAAAATGATCACGAGCCGAGAATTTTGACTCTAGTTGTGCTTGGCGCCAAAAATGCAGGGAGAGAGAGAGAGAGAGAGAGCTGTCGGATTGCAATGCCATTGGATGATGAAGTAGACCTGTCATTGTGAGGCATGTCGGTTGGGTCACCATGTAGGCCTTCTCTAGGGGTGGGCTCTACCACAAAGCAAACAAGTCTCACACCAAGTGTGGTGAGAAAGGCCCCTAAGAGCATTCACAATATAATAATCAAAATTAAAATGTTATTAAAGTTAGTAATGTTTGTTTAAAAAATTGCTCATATTGTAATAATTAAATTTAGCAACATCTTAACAATTCATCAAATATTGGCCTTTGAATAATCAAAACTAACAACCTTTTGCTAATAATCAAATCTAACGGTCCCCATATTTTCTCAATCAAGTACACCTATCATTACATAAAAACCTTCTCTTTCTTCCCTTTTCTCTCTCTCTCTCTCTCTCTCAACAACGTTTCCAGAAAATTATTTTTAAAAACTATTTTTGTTTAGAAACTTAAAAAAAACAAACAGTATTTACAAAAAAAAAAAAAAATTCTTGTTTTTACACAAAAAACTGTTTTTTTTTTAAACAAAAACAGCTTCTAACAGTATTTCAAAAAAACTGTTTTTTTATAACTGTTTTCTTTTTGAAAAAAAAACTATTTAAAAAAATTCACTAAACTATTTTCTTTAAAAAATCTGTCTTTTTTTTTTCAAAAAGAGTATTCAAATTATTGTAAAAAAATTTGTTTTTAGACTTTTGTAGTTTAAAAAGGTGATGTGGCAAGTTTTGGTTATCCAATTTTGATTATTACGTTGTGGACCTCTACATTGCTAACCTTAGCAATGTCTTAAATGGACAACTAAAAGATGATGTGGCAACTTTTGGTTATCCAATTTTGATTATTACATTGCGGATGCTCTAAATACAGATAATCACTCGTGTTTTGACGTGAATAATTTTTTTTTACGTGTGGTGGGAAAGGCTTGTGCTCTATGAGCATAGAATAATCACTCAACAGGCAAGTCTAATACTACAATAAAATCTAGGCTTCTTTCAGGTGTTGGACTGTGACCCATTTGTGCTCATTGCTTGATCTAGGCTTTTGGCCTCTTAAGTGTTGGGCTTTGTCCTTCGGGGTTTTTCCTTAGTTTGTTTCTTGTATGAAGGGATTGGGTCTCGAATAGGTTTTTCTTGCCCCTTTTAGTCTTTGTATCTCTCTCAAAGATTAATAAAAAAATTTGCTTGTAAAAATAAATAAATAAATGTCAAGTTGGTCTGATATGGGAATTTTTATCATTGAAATAAATTTAGCTAACAATTTATTCTCAAAGCACTTTCTATGTTTTTCAAAACAAACTTGAACAATATGATCAGATACTAAGGCTAGAATTTCATTCGGAAATTAAAGGGCTATAGTTATTTATCGATATGTGCACAAAGGGGACTCGTTCATCTTCAAATCACAAGCCTTGTTTGGGGGATGAGATCTTTGGATGATCATTAGTACTGCTCCGTAATATGTAGTTGAGGAGAAAGAATGTTGAAAATGGCCTTTTGTTCAGAGTATTCGGCAATTTTGAGCCAAAATCAAAGTACGGCCTAAACACTTTTTGAGTTCCCCGTTCCAGAAACCTTCTTAAAAAATAAGCAGTTTATTTCACATTTTCAAACTCAAAAATAAAGTAAATGAAAAATAATTTTTCAATTTTTTTTGCATCGTATAAAAGATCTCATCGAGATCTTCCAAACAAGATTCATATTGCATATTTTTAAATTTCAATAAGTCCATAATTTCTATGCTCCTAGGTAAAGGATTTAAACCATGGAAAAAATGAAAAAATTAGTATTAAGAGATGAATCAGAAATCGACAATTGAAGTGAACATAGTCGAGAAGGTGAATAGTCACCTCCATAAGGCTCGACGATGCATAGTCTTTTCAGGAAGGAGAGGGAGGACCCCGTTCTTGGTGGGTCTAGCGTGCGTGCAGGTAAAAGGAGCATGGTTCGGATTGGTTTAGTTTTATAGTAAACTAAAAATCAAATCAACACCTATGGATTGTGAATTTGAAGAATCAAATTAATACATAGAACCAAAGTTACCAAACCATAAAAACACGATTTGGCTTTGGTTTTGAATCATGGTATGAGCTTGGCCTCACTAACCATATCCTTTTTTTTAGGGAAAATGATGACCCATGACGTATTTTGATAATTAATACCGGTTAAAGACATGCTAAGAACATTTGCTAATACTGAAAATATCCTTGACGGATATTAATTATCAAAACACGTAGGTATTAATTATCAAAACACGTCATTAGCCGTCATTTTCCCTTTTTTTTACTCCCATAACATTGGGCTTGCTGGGACTTGGGCTTGGTTTTGGACTTTAGGCTTTCAGCCCGTTGCAGTTGCAAGTTGCAACTAGATAGTCCAGAACCTGAACGTCTTCTCTGCTGGATTTCCAACGACTGAATAGAGAGAGAGAGAGAGATGGGCAGGATAAATCTGCAAGAATTCATCACCATAGCAAAAGAAGGACTCGACAGATCTTTCTTGGTTGCAAAGTTCTTGTGCTTCCTCCACGTCACCAACACCTACCTCTGCGCTCCTGTTAGGGTAAGAAGAAAACCCTCCTCACTCCAAATACTTAACCCATTATTACCACATGAAAATAACACCAAAAAAAAAAAAATTTAATTAATTAATTAATTAGGTGTGTGATTGGGTGTTGCAGACACAGGGTCCTAGCATGCTCCCGACCTTCAGTCTGATGGGTGATTTGGTCTTGACCAAACGGGTCTCGACCCGGTTCGGTCAAGTGGGTACCGGCGATATCGTCCTTGTCCGGTCACCTGAGAATCCTAGGAAGGTTGTGATAAAGCGTGTCAAAGGCATGGAGGGTGATAGTGTCACCTACGTTGTGGACCCCAAAAACAGTGATGCACGCCAGACTGTTGTTGTATGTGATACTTTGAGTTTACTGTGCATCTTGATTTCGGTTATTGATTTCGGCTTGGTTATTTTTCATATTGGTTGATGGGTTTAAGGTTTTTTTTTGTTTGCTTCTTTGTTCGGTTTAGTTTGGGTATTGTGTGTGTTGGTTTATGTAACTTTCCTTCTATTGACAAGTAGGAGGGGCTTATTTATATACTACCTCATTCCATCCTGAAGGTTTGTTCGGTATGCAAAACTAGAACTTAAAAATATTGCATTTTGTAGGAAAATTTTGTAACTTTTTGCCGCTAGTTACTAAATCAATGATGGGTCAATGATTCATTTGATTGATCAAAAAAAGCTTGAATTTTTCTTGATAAATATGTATTTTTTGTGAAGTTCTGGTTTTGCAAACGAGACAATCTTGTTTGGAAGGAAAGAGTATCTCTTTCGCGAATATCCCCATGGTGATTTGATAGCTACATATGGGCCCCACACACTTGCATGCCCCTGGCATCAACCCATCAAATGAGACTATGAGAGACTAGAAAAATCCCTTTTGTGTTCCACAGTCCACACTTCATGTACTAAGGGTGATGCCAGCTTGTGCGTTCTTGCACGTACAAAATATGTTTATATAGACCACCTTTCCTCTTTCATGTGTTTGCAGGGAGGACCTGTGTTGCATAACCTCTATATCTTGAAATAACAAGACAAAACTTAAGTGTCAAAGACTCAAAAGAGAGTAATGCTCCTTGCTAGCCACCACGGGGCATAAAGTTATATAACACCCCCTTTAGTACGTACAAGAACACAAGATAAGTGGTCAAAGGAGATTAATAGTCCCAATCAGCTACCACATGGTTCTATTCCTCAGATAGACAAGTACTTTTGCTCAATGAGTTTTCGCTTCTCTGTTCGATTTAAAGTTGATTTTGTTGTCAAGGTCTAGCTTCTCTCTGTAATCCATGTCTATTTGGTTGATGGAGGGTTATATTGTCACCGACAGTACAATGTGGACCCCCATAAAAGTGATAGATGCGATTCTGTTGTCTTAGATAATTGAGTTTATCATGCATCTTGGTTTGGATGTTTAATTACTTATATTTAGGGCGTTTTTCTTGCTTCGTGGCTTGGTTTATTTCTGATTATTTGGTTAATGGGTTTATGGTTGTTTGCTTCTTGTTCAGTTTAGTTTGGATTTTGGGTTGATGGGTTTGTGGGTTGTTGTTTCTATTGTTCAGGGTTTCTGGTTGTATGAATTTGATTAGTGCATTAAGGTTCTTTGCTTTCTGCCTAGATTTATCTTTATTTTTTGCTTAATGGGGTTGAGGGTTTTTGCTTCTGATTCTCTTTAGTTTGATATTGGGCATATGGGTTCACGAGTTTTGGTTTTATTGTTCAAAATGGTTTTGGATTTTGTGCAACATGTTTGAATAGTTTTCTGTCTCCTCTCTAAGTGTGTAAGTTCTTTCTATATGATTGGCAATCTTCAGTGTTTTTTTTTTTTTTGTTTTTTTCTATTGGCAATCTTCTGTTTAGTCTGTAGTTTTTGTTTCTTCTCTATTATCCTTCCACCCAAGAACTTTCTCTCTTTGCAGGTACCAAAAGGGCATGTTTGGATTGAGGGAGATAACATATACAATTCTTACGATTCAAGAAATTTTGGGGCGGTTCCTTATGGCTTGATTCAAAGCAAAGTGTTTTGGAGAGTATGTTGTTCCTCTTTAACTTCATCTCCAATGAAGCTCAAGGATCTCTTTGAGCTTCATGTCATAATTCAATCTTTGTGCGTGGTTAGCAAATTGAAAGTAAGAACATCTCGCAAATTCCATCGGTCAACTCGTCAGAAGAAAAATAGATAATTCCAGTCCGAGTCTTGAAACAAAAGTAATAGTGTAATTACTTGATTTTGGAGAATACATTTTTTAACGAGATTGTGGAAGATCATTTATTGTTTTGTGGAGAAAGTGACGTTTTACCTTCTCAGAAATTTCTGCACTAATTCTTCATTGTAAGAGGAGCTGGCAGCTTTTTCTGCAGAAGCTTCCACACATAGATTCATCCCCTCTTTGGATCGGGGCATGACTTCTCTTTTGCGTTTAAGGACCTGAGAGGATAAATTTGAAAGTGAAACTTGGAATTGGGACAACTTTAATAAGATGGAATTTGTAGGTGTAGCAAAAGACAATGTATGTATTAGAATGAACATAGTCTAACATGAAACTAAAACCTATTCAAAATTAGACTGCTGGCATATTGATTTCTTTAGTATCCTTGTCTGTTGCTATTGTATTTTTGTCATCTTTACATCTCGTGTATCACATTCTTCAGTCAGTTTTTGAGTCTTCGGCTTCTTTTTCTCATAATCATCTATATATTTTTGGATTTCTTAAAAATAAAGTTGAAAACTTTCTCGATCTTTCTACTGCACTCAAAGTCATTAGGTGTTTGGTGTTAATTTCTAAGATCTAAATCAGTTGTTTATAGCACCATGTACCGATCAGTGAGGCAAATCAATGATGAAAGCAAATGTTATTTTCATTTTTTGCAAACCAAAATTGCAATTATTAAATTGATACGATTATCCCTACAGAAGTCCTTTATCAAGGATTTAAAGTAAATGTAATTAGTCAACTTGAATATATTCCTTGAGTATGTCTTTATGTTTTCCTGCTCCTTTTATTTGGAATGCTTTCTTGTTGCCTTCTTGAAATGGATTTTTTTTTTTCTTGTTTTCTTGCTCCTTTTGTTTTGAACATTTTCTAGTTGCCTTTTTTGAAATGAATTTTTTTCTTCATTTTGTTCAATAGTATTTAAGTAGGTTATTTGGACTGAAGCGATGCTAGTATAGTGCTGTAACCAATTTTTTTTATTCCTATAACTCATCAAGCAGAATTCAAGTGTAGGGAAAAAAACTACCAATAGAAGTATGGGACCACGACAATATATTGGTTTCTCTCGATGAGGAATATGAAGTGTAGAGATTGAAGAATTAAGTTGGTAACTTGGTTATTCTACTTTCTCTTGATAGGATAATATAAAGAGGAGTTCTCTTAGTTAGAGTTTGGTAATATCACAAACTCAATGAAATATTTCATCATTAATTTCACCTATGGAGTGCTTTTGCATCTAGCTATTGGAAACATGTGCAATGCAGGAAATATAAATGGTTTAATGGAATCAATACCAGACTATTACGTAGTTCAAATTACAAATTGAAACAGTACAGAAGGATATGAAAAGATCTCCATATGCTTCGTAAATGAGAGTTCATTTTTAGGGATTTGTGTCCATAACAATATCATGATTGAAATAGAACGTTATGTCATATCTTAGCTGTTCACCTAGTTTATTTTACACCAGTGACAACGAGAAAAGGTTGTACAAATATAATATGTCGAGAAAATGAGGTCATTCGAAGCCAAACCTAGTTCACAGGTCATAATTATGTCCTCATTTGAGATTAACAACATCAAGAGATGTTATGCTTGCTGTCATTTTGAAGATAATATGTTCCGTTAGTTCTCTAATTTAAGTATAGCTATTAATTGTTTTGCTGACCAAAGTTAATTGAATTTTGTCTATAGATATGGCCACGTGAAGGTTTTGGGTCATTGGGATGAAGTGAAGACCGATATCTTCTTAAGGTACAGTTATTCAGAACTTCATGCTGCGAAATTTCCATGTCGAGATCTTTGCAATACTGATTATGTTTTTCTGCTATTAACACCTCCATAATAAGAGACAATGTCTTAAATGAACTGTTATTATTTCATAAGGGAAGAATGCATAGTTTAATTGTCCTTGTTTGTTTGATTTGAAAATAGTCGAAGCAATGTTCTCATGTTGTGCTTGCTTATTTGCATGTTCCTGTGTTTGTATTTACACATGTTACCTAGTTTCTTTTGTGGGAAAACGTGCTGTAATCTGGAGAGAGCAATTATTTCCGTTGCCTTTATCATTGATACTCGTATTGTCCGAGCATTTTCTATTGGAGGCAATTTAGCTCTGTAGACACGTTTCACTTCGGTTCTTATGCTTTAAATTTTTTGGAATTGTTGGCGTAGGACGCCACTAACTCAAAGGAATAATGCCTCCTATGTATGTTTTATTGTGGGACTAGCCTGTGACTGGCTTGTTATGCACCGAGAGGGGGCCAGTTTTCTGACAGAACTAAAGTTAATTAGACCTCGGTGCAATAACAAAAGACTAGTTCATTACTCTTCCCAATGGGTCACCAAGCATCAAGGAAGGGGAGGGACTCAGGGGTTGCAGAAACTGCAACAGAAGTAGCAGAACAGCATCAGGAAAGGAGGGGGAAGGAAACACAGTCAGAAAAGATGGGAAGCACCAAAAGTAGAAGAAGAAACCAGCAGCCACTGTGGTTTCTTTTGATCAGCGTCCACCTCTAGTATGAGAGAGGAGTTGTGTATATATTGGAACATGAGAGAAACCCCAATCACTTGCAAGGTGTCACCTTTCCATTTGCTACTTCTAAACATAAAAGAAATCATGTGCATAGCAACTTAAAACAACTATAGACAACCGCCACAAATAATCTAGAACGCTATACATTTAAAGAGACCAAAATGGGTAACTAAATAAAGTATTACCCTAAGCTACATCGATTCCTCCCGAGTAGGAAAAACTTGAAGCCTCCGATAGTTGTCTGAAGACTCTGAACAAGTCCTCTCCTCGTCGTCTTAGCTCAGCCTCGTCAATCCAAGGACAATCATTCAATGGTCGCCCAAACAAATTACTCTCTCTTTCCACCATGCAATTATCCTCAATGTACTCCTCTGTACATAGAGTAGCAATGTTGACTGGCCAAACTGTACTTGTCAATAGATGCATTGAAGGGTTTTTGAGATGCTTGTCCCGGGATAGCCTAAGTCTTGGTTAAGTGGCTTCAAATGGCAGAATGGTGGTATAGCACCACTTTCCACATTGCCACGGATCTTGCTTGCTTATGGTAATCTCCTCCTAGTCTCGTGTACTGTGCTCCATATGGTAATTCAGTTGCTGCTGTAGATACTATGTTCAGGGATAGCGATGCTATTTACGTTTGCTCAAGGTATGTCCTGCTCATTCTCAGCATAGGATGAACAAATTGCTGATCTTCACAGGACTGAGAGGCTACTGACTTTAGTTATTGGGTCTATCTTAAGCTGCAGTTCAAACAAGTTTATGAGGCTTTTAGAAGGAATGCCAAGTTAGCACCCGAGTATTTTGGTCCCTTCAACGTAATTTAGTGATCAGGTTCTGTGGCCTACAAGCTAGAGTTGCCTCCACATTCCAAAATTCATCGGGTTTTCCATGTTTCATTGCTAAAAAAGAAAATGGGCACTGGCATTGCTGCTAATTCCTACCGTTCCACCTACTGGTGATGAGGCCCAGCTATCGTTGGAGCCCATTACTATCTTGGACAGGAAACTTGTCAAAAAGCATTTTAGTCCACTCACTATGGTGCTTGTCCAGGGGTCCAACACGGAAACACTATGCCTGTGGATGCCGTTTGGGGGTCCCGGTATGACTTGCAGCAACGTTTCCCGCATTTCAACTCTTGAGGTCAAGGTCTATTTTAAGAGGTGGGGGATGATAGGAGGAAGGTCAGAAATGGCATTTCGAGAGCTTGTAAGGGACATTGGTGACAAGCCTTGAAGTTGGGTGGAAGTGTAAAAAGGAATGTAAGCTTCTTAGTTTTTTTACAGTCGTTCTGTTCGTTTGTATAGGGCATGCAGTTTAGGCGGGGAATCTTGTTGAATCTCTCTCTGTATATATGCACACATAGAGATTTGCCTATATTTGTATATATGTATTTATCTATGTTACTTGGAACGTGGGTCGTTCCGGTACGAATAACGGGAATGCAGTACGGCGCATGCTTAAATTGTGGTAAGCTAGGGGTAGGCTTCTATAGATAACTAAACTAGAACTTACTAAGCAATAAACATCTAGTGAAACTAAATATTGTTTGTCAAATTGTTTATACAAAACACACTTCTAGGAGCATAACGATTGAACTTTTAATAATTTCTCCAACCAAAATTCCATCTTCTCTCTATTTTGACCATAATAAGTTGACATTTTGGGGAAAACTAAGGGGATTGCTTTGGATCGCTATATTTACCGTTTACCGTTTTGGAACGGTAGTGTACCATATTTTGGAACATTCATACCAAAACGTAATTCGCTAGGGTAGTAGAGTTCCCTGGTAACATCGGTATATATATATACCTCCTGTAACTCATCTTTTCCTTCATTGTAATAGAATTGTTAGCTTGTAGTAATCGATTTGATAAATAAGAACTGAGCTCAGTTGTGTTCTTTTCAATTTCCATTTCTTGATTTTGTGTTGGTTTTGTGGACTAGACTGTATCATTTTCTCTATCTCCCACCATCAGTCATTCTAGTTAGATTCAGTCTCTACTCTGTCCACTAATCTTCGTACTTTCACCTCATCCCTTAGTTCAAACCCAAACCCAAGCCAAAGTGTATGCGTCAGAAATTGT
This sequence comes from Rhododendron ovatum, assembly GCA_019656835.1. Taxonomy (NCBI): domain Eukaryota; kingdom Viridiplantae; phylum Streptophyta; class Magnoliopsida; order Ericales; family Ericaceae; genus Rhododendron; species Rhododendron ovatum. The sequence goes on along the minus strand of CM033793.1, from coordinate 5,276,963 downwards.
CCAAAACTAGTCATTGAATATATGATAAATGGAGATGAAAATTGAAGGTGCCCTCGAAGGTCCTATAAAGACTTCGATTAACAAAACAAACTAAAGGCGAAGCGACCACTCGTCCCCTTAGTTCAAACCCGACTTGATTTGTAGCCATTCAAAATATGCAGAAGCTACTCTCCTGAAACTTCAGCAGCGCATTTCTGAGAGCAAAAGAAGTCCAGCCTCTTCTATCTTACTAGTACGGGACATCCTTGCTTCCATCCTTTTTCATACTTTGATAAACCTAATTGTTCTACTAGTGCTCTGCATCAGCTATGATGCAGGACAATTAATGGAAATAAATAAATGAAGATAAAGTCCTAGGCATCCTTGTGCCCAAGGACCCCTAGAAATCCCTAGCTTAACAAAGTAATGATATCCGTGTATCAAAACTCAAAAGCATAATCAAATTCATATGACTGCCTTCAACATCATATTTAGAGTCCTTAAATAGGCTCTTTCAAGATAACAAAAGAACAAGGATAACAAACCTAACCTAGACTTGAAATAGGATAGAAGGATAAGAATAATAAACCTAACCTAGACTCAAAACAGGATAATAACAACTTAACTACTTTTGAAAATCCTATAATCTAAATAGTTAACTTTAACAAAATCAGTATCCTCCAGGATCATATACAACCACTTGTGGGGCCCATGGAATTCTCCTTCCTGTCCCCTATCAAGCTAGGGTATATGCTTAGTCCTTCAGAAGGATTCTTATGACACGCGTCTTCAATCTCCACCTCATCATTGTAATCATCAGGGAAAATAACTAGTTTTTTTTCCTCTGGTGTCATTGTCTTTGGGTTGAATCGTGAGTCTGTGACTGCTGGGAACTGGTAAGTTGTCATTTTAATTAAACTAGATGCTGCTTGAGCTTTGGTAGCAAACTATCATTCGTATTTCAAAGCAATATATAATCTGTTTCATTTGGTTGCCTTATTTGATGGCTTTGTCGCCGTGAAGCAGGAATGGAACCTCCTGCAAGAAGAGTGTTTGAAACTCAAGCAGATTTACAGCAATTTGGCGATCATTATGGTGATACAAGAGCAGAAAAGTTACCGATTATCTCTAGGGCAACTTGGCGAACAAGTAAATCAGTTGGCAGAACAGAATGCAGTATCAAAGCTCTGCAATCTGACAAACCCAGTCTTTTACGGCATTTGCACATTTTCATTAAGTCTTTGCGATATGGGTTGGTGGGAATTCCCTTTCTAGTTTCCTGGGTATAGACTACGGCTTTTTCTTTACGAGATGTCCACAGGGTTTGGATTTTTAAGTGGCTTATCCCATGTCTGGATCGTAGTAAAAGGAAGATAAAAGAATAGCAAAGAGTATGGAAGAAGAAGTTTTTTTTCTTTTGGTATGGTAAAGGAGCTTCTTAATTAGGAGTTCCATTGGGTCCACTGATGTTACAAACCTTTGTGTGGTTCATCAAGTGATGCAAAACAGGATTCACCACGATCCCATTTGACAATTTCATTTGTTCATTTTGTGGGTCTCAATTTGCTTATCTTTGATGCAAAATTTTAGGATGCACGAACATTCGTATCCATTTTAGCAAAAGCATATTTGTCACAAGAAAAAATGAACAGTTACGTAAAAAATGAACAGCTAGACTCGCCGTTTATTTTTCTTTGGACAAACATGATCCCACTAAAAGATGTCTTACTGACTTGACCTTTTGCGTGGACAATTATTTCTCCTCGGACAAATATGATTTGATTAAATTTTTGCATGGGCACTCGAATCTTCCTCATGAAAGGATCCTTACCTTTAACAAATACTAGGGGTCGGGCACACGCATTGCGCGTGCAAGTCAACTTGCGCACGTGAATATAACAAAAGGCATGTGAAGTTGGAAGTGCTTACAGTAGATTGGAGGGGATTTGGTACCAAGTTGGTCCTTTGAGGAAAAGAGGAAGATAAGTTGGACGGTTGAAGAGAACTTTAAAGGGAAAGAAAGAGAGAGAGATTTCTGCAATTTACCTTCCTTCTACAGAAATTACCTTCTGTAATTGTGCCATCATTACTGATCAGTGGTTGTATAGATTGAAGGAGAAATGGTGGAGATTTTTTTTTTATCCGAAATGGTGGAGATTGTTGGCAGTTATTGGACGTGGAGTTTCAATTCAGAGAAATTTTATCTTTACCCTTGAAGTTACAAAGTATAGAAACTGTTTATAGTTGAAATACTTAAGTTTAAAGGATATTTTTGGAAATGAAAATACATGACAAGATTTCAAAAAAGGAAGACACCAAACTGGTGCTCTTCCTTTATATATTAGAATAGATTCTAGGACAGAAATTTCATCTCCAAGTCGGGGATATTGCTGGTGATCTAACTTCTTAAAACCCATCAATTCCCTTACCAACTGTACATTAACCAAGTTTTATGCTTTGTTCTCTTTACAATTCAAAAAGAATTTTTAAAAAATTCCCCCTAGATTCTCCCTGCTTCCAACATTTTTCTCTCACTCTCTCCACTTATTACCCCTACTATTTTTAAAAAAAAATTTCAAACACTAATCCAAACATATTTCTCATAATCTCTTGTTCTTGGAAAATTATTTACTTCTTTTATGATCTTCTCTCTTTCAAACCTTTCTCCCTGCAAATATTTCAAAACAACTTCTAAATGTTTATCTTGTAGAGACTAGAAAATTTGTTGAAAATTTACTTGCATTGAAATGCAGAAATAATGAGAGCCTACCATGAACAGTCTGTTCTGAAAATTTACAAGAGTGAGGCTCTCACCATTCAGTAATCATGAATATTCTCTGCTCTGCGACTAACAAAGGAATCAATCCTACCATCCTCTTCAACCGATGGCCTCGACCATGCCATGCTTCCGATATCCTCTCGGTAAGTTATAGAGCTAGTCGTAGAACCTGAATGATCTACACTCTGTCTTGGTCCCAACATCCCATATTGTTGCACCACCAACACCGCAAATGCAGACGAGTGTTCTGAGGTGATCAAAATATTCCCTACAGCCCCAAGTTCAGGGCAGTCACACCAGTCGGCCAACCCCGCGGTCAAGGGTGACGTCGCTCCTCCCCCTCTTCCTACTATGAATAGATCATGACACCGATCCATCGATTTAATAGCCGTAACAGTTTCTTCCTCATTCTCGAGCAACATTTCCACGTATTGTGTCGATGTATTAGTCTCCATCGCGGTACGGAACTTGTCAAGATAAGCATCATCAAGTTGCCTCTCTCTTTCTCTTTCTATGTTCACGGCCACAACTTCATGCGGTCTGCTCATAAAATCCATAGGCTCCAATATGGAAGCTAAGGATTTTCCAGTAGGAAGAAACCTCACTACGCTTAGGGTGACGTCAGGGTTTTTAGCTATCCTCCATGCAAGAGATAATGCCTCTCTATCATCAGGGCCACCAAAGTATAGCATCACGATGCGGCTAGCAAGGTTGGCGGTGTGGGCGAGGCCTCGGTTGATGAGGATACCCACGGAGCAAGGCGCGCTTGCTAGCACATTCTCATTAACATCCCGAATAGCGAGGTTGGTTTCCTCCAATATCTCACCAACAATACCTTGTTTTTTTATCAGCAAAAAGAAAATTATTACCTCAAAAGGAAAGAACGATGAGATAATAAGTATTTCAAAAAAATTAGTACATCATTGCTAAAGGAAGATATCCCCCACCAATCATGCACAAAACCTTGAAAAAAATGATGTTAGGAAGGTGCCCAAACAATACCTTGTCGCTTATGAAAAGGGAGGATTATGAACGCTGCGCGCTTCTCTTCTGCGATACTACAAATCTCTTCGTCCATCGTGGAGTAGGCGGACCGCACAAGGAGCTGATGCACAGAGACGAAGTCGTTCCTTCGCCCGTAATTCTCCAAGGTTGCAACGATTTGATCTGTCTCTGGGTTACCGAGGTTTCTCGACAGAGTCTTGCTTGACTGCTGAACGACACGGATGGCAGAGGCGCGGCCTATGAGCTCAATCAACTGGAGGGCGAAGACGTGAATGTGGGAATCTCTGGTGGCGTTTAAGGCTTCAAGAAGGTTTGTTTTGTTTTTGTTTTTTGTTTTTATCAGCCAAAAGAGGAAAAAAACACAGAAGGAAAGGAGGGAAATAGGAGGCTTAACATATTTCCTTGAGCGGTTGTCGTCCCGTAATCAACACTTCTTTTCTCAGAAAACTATATCTAAAAACACAAATTCTATCTTTTCTTAATTTTTACTCCCTTCGTCACATAACGAATGTCCATTTTTTACTATTCGCATCTCTCAGAAAATTATCTATAACTTCTTATAATTTTGTAATACCGAATATTTTAAAATACACATTATAGATTCTTTTTGGGGAGGTCTAGATAGTGAAAATGAACAATCTTCGTGGGGGCGGAGGGAGTAGTATTTATGAAGAGTTGGAAACAACTTTTCCTGCCTTTGAAAAACAGGTTCTTTTCCAGAATAATCATGAAAAACTATTGTAAAAGCCTGTCAACCAAATGAGTCCTTTGAAAAAGGTCTTCAACATATTGGTCCTGAAATAGCACCGGGAGTTGATGACTAGGTAATAATGAAAACTAGGTCGGTATGTACCTTCGAGGAGGTTGATAATGGCTGGAAGGTTGTGTAGTCCATGGACACATGCAAGGACACGGAGGTCCTCGTTTGGTCTTGATTTCTGAATGGTCCTTCGCTTGTACATCACAAAGCTACTCTCACGTTGAGTTGCTAAAATGATGGGCGTAACGATCATTGTCATTACCAGCACCGCAACCACCATTACCGTATAAGTCTGGGTTGTTAGAGCCTGCAGAAAAATATGCAATGTGGATCATTATCAGCAAGTGTACGCAAGTATGTGATGATAAGATGGCAAATATCAAAAGTGAAATTTGGTCAATACTACTAATTAGCTTTAGTGAACAAATTAGCAAGACAAGTGAGAATACCTTCTGCTCTATACCAACTTCAAGAATCAATAACGCCAACAGGCTTTTGGTGTTCATAACCACTCCAAGAGTTACTGCTTCCTTACACTTCATACCACACAAATACCCAGCAAACACAGTGCTCAAAACCTTAGCCAAACAGGCCAAAACAACCACCAACCCCACCATTGCCCATGGCAAACCGTTAGCAATCCCATAAACATCGACCCTATGCCCGACAGCTGCGAAGAAAACAGGCATCAGAATCCCCGAAACAAATCCTTCAACCCTATCCACTATACTCGACTCAACTTCTCCTTTTGGCATCGACATACCAAACACGAAAGCCCCGATCACCAGGTGGGTCCCGCAGGCATCAGTGAGGACCCCACAGAGCCCCACGCCGATGGCCAAGAAGCAGCAGAGGTAGAACTCACTGTGGGGATGCCCTTCGGGTTTTCGATGAATCAACCAGGAGAGGGATGGGCGGAGGTAGTAGATGCAGAAGAGGAGGAAGGCAGCGGTTGACATCATAGACCAGTGGGTGGCACCCATTTTTCCAGATACTGAGATTGATAGGGCTAGTAGGACCCATGAGCAAATGTCATTGATTAGGGAAGACGATAAGGCGGTTTTTCCGGTCTCTGTGTGGAGGATCTTTAGGGTTTCAAGGAGATGAGGGAGGACAGAGGAGCCCGTGACAGTGAGGGCGCTGGCCCAGAACATGAAGCCTACCTGTTAGGATTTAGGCATTCAATCATTTAGATCATGCACGAAATAAAATGCAAGGAGTGTTTGAATAGTACTATTTTCAAGTGCAAATACTGCATTTAAATCTTGAAATTAGCTTTAAGAAATTGGCAAGTAGCTTGGTTGAAATGGAAATGTGTTCAATCAAAAATGTTGTGTATAAAAGAGAGAAAGAGAAACAAGAACATAAGAAGATAACGAGGGCATTTAGGTTATTTTGCACGTAACGCTAATGGAATTAAGAGTTGCAGTTTAGTCCAAAACCACAAAGATGATACGGGTATACGATACGACAAGGGGTTATTTAGATTTGCCCTTAGAATTTTAATCCCAATTCTACCTTGGAGTCAGTATGCGCTCCAAACAAGAAGAATAAGCCGGAACCCATTGCAAGAGGAAGAATAAATCCGGCAATGGCAACGGTAAGGGCTTTTTGTCCGGTGCACCGAATTGTTGGCAGGTCCATTTCAAGCCCCAACAGGAAAGCATAGTGTATGAGAGCAAAGTGTGCCATTGGATCCAACACCAAGAAACTACCGACAGGAAACAACTCATTGGTGAAAATGTCGAATCTCCCGAACCCAGATGGACCCAACGACATACCTCCCTGCAACAAGCAACGATTTCTAATTTCATGAGGAAAAAGTAATCGAATTCGTGGAAGAAGTATGCTTGAACTTTTCCAAACGTTAGCTATGCTTTGTGGCTTGCATTTTATTCTCATTTTTGAAATATTGAACTTTTCAATTGAATTGTTCGCTGTCATTTTCTTGTAATCTACCAAAACATTTCGTAACTCCTTCGTTGGTATTGACATGCTAATTCTTCACCGTTATTCTGCTTTTGCTTGGTACCACCAAAGATTGTGATTATGAATAGATGATTCCATGCACAAAAATTAACAGATTTTGTTTCGTGTACTTCAATTCCTGATTGTATTCGCCTTTCAATGTATTCGCTAGGTACTCCAGCGCTCATATCATCACACCAACACGAAAATATATCCGCGCAACTAAAGAAAAATTGCAGTAAAATTTCTCTTATTCAATAAGACGAATAACAATGGCATTGATAACATAAGAGTTATCCAGCCTATGAAGTGTATTCAGAAATACACGTAGAAGACTCGGATCATAAACTAGCGCACCCTACATTTAGAGTTATTGCTCCAATTGTTAAAACATTCTACATATGTTTGATACCGTTGCATATTTCCTGTCCTTTCCTTTTGAACTGGGGCGTCCAATACCGGAACTAATCTCCAGTCACATTTAGTGTTCATGTGTTTATCATTCATCAAATAACACAAGTAATATAGATCGCTTGATCAATAAACAAGAGAAAGATTCTTAATTTCACGGAAAGAAGGTAATGGTAACAAACTTACAATAACTTCGGCAATAAACCGAGGCTGCTGGAGAGGTTCGAAGACGAGGAGGAAGAGGCGAGTGACGAGGATGACAATGGTAAGCTGGATAATGAAGAGAGGGAGAGTATTAACCAATGGGTTTGTCCCTTTCCACATCCCATTGTCATTGTATATCATACCAGCATAACAAGGAACGGTTCTGTTCAAATATTCCAAAAGCTCACTTGTGTTTTCCATAACGAAATGTATCTATCTTCTCCTTCCTTTTTCTTCTTTTCACCCCTCCTCCCCGCCCCGCGGTGTCTCGCTAGGGCTGCTGCCACCCTAGCTGCCGCGGCCACTTCCTGTTTCTTGCAATAACGGAGAAGATATTTAGGTCAATCATTGACGGAATGTCTTAATAGAGAGAGAGAACGAGATGACGAAGAGAATTTCTTGACAAAATGAGACTGCATCCAAAATGTCCAGAATAGAAATGTATGGTTGGCCATCTTATTTGCCGGAATTTTTTCTTGTGCGGTTCTCATTCATTTCACTTGAGAACACTTACCAGCTGTGTTTTTTACCAAACCATTTCTATAACAGGACATGCTATATTTAAGAGCTTTAATTAGGAATGGGGAAGCTAAGATCATCCTTGAATATGTGGCCAACATAACAGGGTTTTGTGCTTCTTTTACCACAATAACAATTCAGGTGAAGCAGAGTTGGGAACGACGAATCTCTTTATCTATTAGGGAGCCTGGTCTTGACTCTTCTGTGTGGTATTCATTCTCGTTCGGCTCTTGGAATCACATCCAGCAGTGGTTGGAACAGCTCGCAAAATCCAATCACTTCACCTACTTCATTGCCCCCAACCCTTTCTCGTACCTCTATTGAAACACTCAGTTTCCATTCCCGTTGGAGGTGTAACCAATAATCCTAGTAATGATAACAATGTCAATAAGAGAGGCAATGCTAAAAGTTGATGGCTAGCTTCTGCACGTCAAGTTTATTAAGATGTTAATTACAAGTCTTTTCATTTTTTCACATTAACCCATCTACAGGCGGACTTGGGTGTATTCCCGCACTACAGCGTGTAGAGCAACTAAACTACAGCGTTTTGATGTCTTCCATTCAGCCCCAACTCTCGTGTAGCCATTGATCGAGTTTCATTCCTGAGATGATTTCAATCTCATTAATTGGATTAGAAAATACTCGTTCATCATACAATAAACGCATGATATTCCATTTGACTTGGTTACTACCTATTGAGGGAATGGTGCAACGGCTGAACCGAAGACATCAAAGCTGAACTGAAGACATCAAAACACTGTAGTTTAGTTTCACTACACGTTGTGCGGGGATGCACTGCTCCACTAAATACAGAATAGCCTCAAGGTTAGTTCAATTGGTTGGTGACTTTGCTCCACACACTCAAGGTTAGGACCAACTAACCTTGAGGCTATTCTGTATATTGTAGGTTCTGTATGCCAAATAGATTCGCACATAACTACCAGTCCATTCCAGCTTTATTCTGAAGAACCAAAAATTGCCTTAATGACTAAACGAAGCTACATCAACTCCAAAAGCTACATAACTCCCATTTTATTGCAGCAACAGTCAAATGAACCAAAACACACAATTGCATGGTTAAATACAATGAGTAGAGTGGTGTCGACATTACATGGATGCGGTTTATTTTTCTTTCTTTTTTTGGTACATGGAAAATCAAGAAGAAGCCAGGGCAAGGGGATTGCCTTGGACCCAATGCAGGAGAAGCTAAAAAGAACAGTCAGTCGACTCAGCCCTTAGGCATTTCCCAAGCATTAAGTAGCCTAATATTGTCACGAGAGGGGGTGATGTTCCTTCAACCAGCAAAAGAACTGCTACTTAGCACACAATCTTTTGTTGAAGAGGAAAGCCAGTGCACTTCCCTTGATGCCGTATCTTGTATCCAAGTACTCGTATATTGGGCTCGCAAATATCTGCAAAAATGTATGAAACTTGAAGTTAAGTGCAGTTCTAGTGGTGGTGAAAACAGACAACGTCTTAAATAAGTGTAGAACAAGATACGTGGGAGATGCACCAAACATCTATGTATGTACTCACCGTTTGGTACTTTGTAATCTACAAGGGAAATCACTATATGTCTATATCTCATGAATATTTGGATAAAAGATAGAAAATGAAATGCAACACAGTAACACTACTATTGTCAAGTCTAAAGGAGGATAATACACAAATTTGCACTGCTCTAGCTAATTTCATTGTTGGATTTCAAGTTAACTTGTGTTTATTGTGATGCGTGTCCTAGTTAGGAAAGAGTTCCTCAAGTGTGTGAACGGTGAAGCACAGCTCAAGTTATAACCTTAATAAAATGCGAAGAGCTAAGAAAATAAAAAAAATAAAAAAGTTCTACACATATGATCTTCAAACTAATGAAATGAAAACTTGAACAGCAAGACATTTAGAAATTAGCCAAAAAAATTGTTTATAAAAAAATAGATTTCGTATTATCTAAATTTTTTGGTTTGTCAAAACATAACCGAAATCAAAATCAAGCCCTAGGCCAAATGAAATCGTCGGTCAGTTTCTGTGTTTCACAAATGAAGACCTAAGCCTTTCGAAGCCCTAAATCAATCTCCCAGAAAAATGCAGAAAAAAAGCTCGTTCGAAGCCCTAAATCGAACTACAAAAAATCCTAATTTTTCTAAAACGAAATCTAACCCTAATCGAACGAAACCGAAATCGACAGAGACACGGGATGAGAGAGAGAGAGAGAGAGAGAGAGAGACGAAATGGAACGAAATCGAAAACCTTTTCTAATTTTTGGGTTTCTCAAAACAAAATCAAACCCTAACCCTTTCTATGATCAATTGATATCGACAGAGATAGTGGGGGAGTCCGGATTTTCCTGGAGGGTTTTGTTTAAACCCGATCCATTTTCCTCTTATAACCCGCAAGCTCCCACTTTCTAATCCAGCCGTTGGATTAGATCCAACAACTCTGGGCTGATTCCCGCACCAAGCACTCCATCCGGGATCTCTTAGAGGATTCGGAGTGTGTATATGTATATGTATATCAGTTGGTTTCAAGTCAGGTCTCGCGTGTAACTCCAACGGCTTGGAAATAAAACTCCATCTCGTGGGTAAAATAAGAGGATTCGGATTACCCACGCGTAGAGTAGAGAGAAAGAAAGAAAAAGATAGGGAAGTTGCGATTTCTAGAACGGCAATGAAGAAGCGATTGAAGAACGATGACCACTCGAGGTACCTTTTCTCTCTCTCGAACTCGATCGAACTCTCTCTCCAACTCAATCGATTTATTGAGGTTTCAATGAAATTGAACAATTTAGGGTTTCTTTTGCTTCGAACAGTTTAGGTTTCTCTCGATCTCTCCTTCACCACTGATTTTCGATTAGGAGAGATCGAGAGAAACCTAAACCATTCAAAGCAAAAGAAACCCTAAACTGTTCGATTTCATTGAAACCCTACAAATCGATCGAGTTGAAGAGAGAGTTCGATCGAGTTCAAGAGAGAAAAGGTACCTTGGGTGGTCGTTGTTCTTCAATCGTCTCTTCGTCGTCGTTCTGGAAATTGCCTCTTCTCTCTCTATTTTTTTTCTCTCTCTACGCGTCTATCTCTCTACACGAAATGGGAAAGGGTGGATCCGAGAGTGGGTAATCCGAAATACCCGACCCGTTCTCTTGTTTTACCTCCCATTCGGGAGACCTGACGTGACTCTACCTTGGGTGGTCGTTGTTCTTCAATCACCTCTTCGTCATCGTTCTGGAAATCGCCTCTTCTCTCTCTATTTTCTTTCTCTCTCTACGCGTCTGTCTCTCTACACGAAATGGGAAAGGGTGGATCCGAGAGTGGGTAATCCGAAATACCCGACCCGTTCTCTTGTTTTACCTCCCATTCGAGAAACCTGACGTAACTCTACCTTGGGTGGTCGTTGTTCTTCAATCGCCTCTTCGTCATCATTCTGGAAATCGCCTCTTCTCTCTTTATTTTCTTTCTCTCTCTACGCGTCTGTCTCTCTACACGAAATGGGAAAGGATGGATCCGAGAGTGGGTAATCCGAAATACTCGACCCGTTCTCTTGTTTTACCTCCCATTCGGGAAACCTGACGTGACTCTCTCTCTCTCTCTCTCTCTCTCTCTCTCTCTCTCTCTCTCTCTCTCTCTCTCTCTCTCTCTCTCTCTCTCTCTCTCTATATATATATATATATATATATATATGTGTAAAAATAAAAGAGTCAACAAAAAGTCTAGCTATACACAACAATCAAAACACAATATTATTCACAACCCCTCACATATATGTAGAGCTCATACGGTGTGTGTGGTCCTCACCGTTCGGAGAGCCCATGTCCATTGTAGATGGCATTAGAATTTAATTTTGTTCAGTGGCTACTCCGAAAGTTCAAGCGTGTGGGTCATTCATAAACATTAATACTTGTACCAATTATAATAAATTAAGAACAAAAACATTGTACTAATACCTAAAAGATATCGAAAGGCATTATGCTAGTAATTTTTTTCCATCTCTCGACAAAAAGAATTTACTACACAAGCTTCTACAATTTCATTCGACGTGGTTATGTATTTTGAAATCGTTGCATTATAGTCTTTTTGTTGATAACTGTTGATAACATCAATTACTTCATTTTCAGTATGTAGGATTTTTGTGGGCGGACAGAAGTTTCTACACTTTCGTTTTAAGAGCACATGACTTGCACATGCTTTGTGTTAGTTTCTCTTGGAATTGAAAGCTTTTAAGAGAGCCGAGAGCAGCAGAGAAAAGAGGAAAAGGAGAAATAGAAGTGCCCCTGTGTGTGCTTGTGTTTTTCGGTGGTCCAGTAGGAAAGATTTGGCTCTATTTGGAACTCAAGGAAAACAAAGAAAAATTTAAAAAAAAATTCTTTTCTATTGTTTGGTTGAAAGATGGAACTCAAGGAAAACAAAGAAAAATTTAAAAAAAATTCTTTTCTATTGTTTGGTTGAAAGAGAAAGAGAGAAGAAAATAAAATTTTTAAGTTGGGTGAATAGTAAATTTTTCCTCCCATTTTCCTCTAATTTCCCTTCTCTTTTCCTTTCCTTCCTTTTCGTGTTCTTTCCTTAAGTTCCTTAACTTGTTTTTCACATATTTCATTGCCGAAAGCAATGCCAACTTCACAACCGATTCTAATGGATCGCCTTTTATTTTTTAATCGTGAGTGGATCCTTTTCAATAACTGTTCCGGACGGTTGCTGGACTTATCTCACGAGTGTGTGTCCTACAAACATATTTTTACGCAGATCTCGACATTGTGAAAAATATTGGACTGTCTGGGATAGTTACTAGAGAGGACCCCGTAACATTGTACGCAACTTTCAGGTGCTATAAGCATTGGAAAGTTATCTGGGTGGTGTCGCCATAAAATCCTAATGGTTCATTTATTAATTTAAAAAAATTAATATAGCATTGGAAAATTTCATTTTATTTTTTCTTGCAACATAAATGGAATCTGATTATTGACGGTTGTTTTGTTAAAGTTTCGTGAGTATGACAATACTCACATGGGGCCACCCATTATGTACTTGCGGCAAGTTTTGAAAAGTGCTCAACTTATGTATACTAAAAGTCGGGGCACATACAAAATTAAATTTTAACAGATTATTAAAAATAGCTTTCTGATTATTGTTTTTATGGTTGAATTTTGACAAAATTTGCACTAAAACTTCCCGCTTATAGATTGTTAGATCAAATTTTGACATAATATGCAAAATCGAATTGCACATGTATCACAGAAAAGAAAAAAAAAAAAAAAGCAAAAATCATGTGAACATATAATGAAGACAGAACGAAGTGAAAGACCTTTTGGCTAGGAAAGGACTTTGGTATTCTACAAATTCGGATCAGACGTAGATCTTATTCTTCTTTTGCCTCGACCTTTTATAATTAATTGTTACCGATTATAATTAATTTTCAATTCGAACCGTCTAAAAACGCTTTTAGCATGCGCAATTAACTTTTGTAAAGTCTTCCTGACGGAATGATCCGCAAATAAGATTTTTTTTTTTATTTGTATACAACAGGAATATTTTGATTAGCGATTTACTGTCACGCCCCGCCCCGCAAACGGCACCCAATGTGGGCCCAAGTCGACGCGACCACGTGACATTCCACACCAAAAAAAAAACAAACCACACCTCACAACCTGTCAGAATAAACACCCAGCGGAAGACTTATCACCTTAACATAAAAATGAGTCGACGTATCGACCAACCAACCACGATCTCACACAACTAAACAACAATATAGTCTTACAATACTTTAAAAATTCTACACTTCAATACATCCACCAACGACTTATTTATAACTTACATAAATCAACTTTTTAGTTTACTACCTACAACCAACTCGTTCATCCACATCATCTAATGCTAGCCCAAACACTTCTCAACACGATGACCGGTAGTGGACCCACTCTACGCAACCTGCTACCTGGCAGACCAAAAAGGAAAGCCAGAGTGTGTGAGATATAGAAATGCTCAACAAAATATAGCAACAACCGAATAAATAACAACCAAAATATAAATTTTTAACATATCTGAGATACTCAAATGTACGTAACAGATATAATTACCACATCCTCCAATTACAACATAACAGTAATATCCAACAGCTAAAAGATAATCTCAACTTGTCAACAGTTTATCGAGAAATTAAGAGCAACACCGGGCACATAGCCAATAATTTAAGACATAAGCCTTATGGCATTAAGTCAATCACCGGGCACACAGCCAATAATTTAAGGCATAAAGCCATATGGCATAAAGCCAATCACCGGGCACACAGCCAATAATTTAAGGCATTAAAGCCTTTTGGCATAAAGCCAATCACCGGGCACTAAGCCAACAATCAAGTTCAATTCAATATAGAACAACATCTATGAATCAAACACTCACATATCATAAGCTAAACAACAATAGCATGATATACACTCACCATTACAGCAATATCTCATTAAAGATAACCATATCGAAAGCTTACTACGATTAGCAAGATATACATTCACCACCACAGCAACATTTTATTGGGAAGAACCATATCAGACACACTCACCTTTGCATCGACCGAGATATACACCAAACCTACGGTTTCGGCACCTCCTATTTGACCGGCTTGTTACCTAGCCACAAGCTACCATATCAGCATATGAATCCCTTGGAATGTTTAAGTAAATATATGATACACCCCATAATACATTCACCATGCTAACAAGTGTCAAATGAGCTTAACAATGCCACCAACACCCCTAAACCATTTAACAATCATTTGATACCAAATTATAAAACTAATAAGGTATTAGACAATACCCAACGAATACAAATATGTCCATCTTAAGGCTTAGAAGTGCCACCAATTCAACGTAAGAGTATAAATATGATATAACTCTTAAAATCGATTTGAAACCATGACCATCTTGTTGTATTTCGACCATAACTTCTTATTGATTTAGAACCAGGTTGTCAGACTACCACCATTAAAAAGTACACCTCCGGTACATGAATTTTGATATAAAATTTGTCCTAAACGGAGTCTGAATGACCAAGATACGCTCAAATGAAGTTACACATCTAAAGCAGAATTCACAGTTTTCAGCAGAACCGTCTGCGATCGAAAGCTCATTAAAAATCACATACTCAATATTTTCCAATAATTCCAACACCAAAACATCACCAATTTATCCATGTTTAAGACTCATGAGAACCCATGTCCACCCAACATGCTTAAACTTGAGGAATCTCATGACGAACACAAGCCAAAAGCTGTCCAGAATTTCAGAAGTACCAAAACCTGAACTTTAATTCAAAAACTGCTATAATCTAGAAAGAACCACGACACAACCCATACATATTCAGAAAGATATACGAGTCTAGTTTCGGAATCAAGAAACGGTGCGTAAAACCGATACCCGAGCAAGAAGTTATGCCCGTTTTTCCAACACGTGTCTGGGCTGTCTGCCCAGACGCGAATCAGACACCAGTTCGATTCATGATTTTTATCTTTTTCCATACTATTCAGAAAATTCTGAAATTTTTGCAGCATAAACTACACTCGCAGAGGCATCTACGGTAAAATTATCAGAAAATAACATGGTCGGAAAGTCGACAAGAAATATTCATCAAAAACAGGACAGATTCAATTTGGTTCAACACAGTTATGCATAATCATACTATACACGAATTTTCTGGAATAAAACTCAACTCCAACCTAAAAAAACCCCTCTCCCATGGCTTCAATTCAGAGCATATTAGATGCAGAATAAGAAACCTAGCATGAGAAATATAAAATTCAACACTTAAAAAGATGAAGATTACCTAATTAAGCTTCAAAACCCTTAATCCCTTTCTTCCTTCTTCTTTCTCTCCTCACGGCTAATCTCTCTCTCTCTCACGTTGGTACAACCTGATGGGTTTTCTTTTTCTTTTTTTCTTTTGTTTTAAAAGAACACACACACACAACACCACACCATACACACGGCACACATGCACAATTTTAAAAAAAAATGCACTTTAGTCCTTTAAGTTATTAAATTTAGCATTTAAGCTCCTCAATTAAAAAAGGATGTTACATTTACCGTGTCCGCCAAACAATAAAAAAAAAAATTCCAGAAAATATTATCGTACCACAACCAAACACCAGCACGCTGGTCATTCATTTTCCTGAAAACATTATCGTATCACAACTGCAGCGACGACGGCGGCTTATTCATTGTTATTACCCCGTCTCCGCCGCCTCCTCTTCCTCCACCGTATTGTTGCACCACCAACACCGACACCGTCGACGAAAACTCCGCCGTCACCAGAAGATCCCCAATCGTCCCTAGCTCCCGACACTCACTCCACTCATCGATCCCCGCCGTCACCAATGACGACGACGACGACTTCCCCGTCCCTCTCCCCACCACGAACAGATCGTAACCGCCCCCCTGTCCCATCGCCCTCAAGATCTCTATCGTCTCCGCCCCGTTGCTCACCGCCTTCTCCAAGTACACGATCGACTTGTCTCCCATCGTCCTGACCCGGAATTCGCTGATAAAGCTTTCGTCCGCACGAGACTCGGTCATTTTCTTCTTATGAATCTCTTCATCATCCTCTTCGTCATTGATCAAGTCCGAAAGCTTTAGCTCCACTACCCCGCTTGTTCTCTGCACGAATCGAACCACCGTCAGGGTCACGTTGGGGTTCCCGGCTGCCATTCTCCGAGCGTAACACAGCGCCTCTCTGTCATCCGCGCCGCCGATGAACAACGTCGCGATGTGCTGTGCCCCGCCGTCATCTCCGCCAGTGAAGCCACGATCGACGAGGATTCCGACGGAGCAAGGGGAATTGGCCAGAACATTGTTGTTCACGTCCTTGTAAGCGTGATTGACCTCCTCCATCTTGTTGTGGATCGTCTGGCGCTTGTGGTAAGGGAGGATTATCAAGGTCACGCGCTTGTCCTCGGCAATGCTACATATGTCCTCATGCATTGTTCCATAAGGGGACACGGTTGTCAGCGGCTGGACCGAGACTCCGCCGTGCTCCTTCTCGAAGCGCTCAAAGGCTTCATGTATTTGGTTATTACTATTAGTACTTTCTTGGTCGGAGGCGGACTTGGTTGGGGCGTGGACGATGAGGAGGGCGGTGGTGTGGCCGGTGAGTTGGATGAGGCGGAGGGCGAAGACGGCAATGGGGTAGCGGCGGGAAGGGTTGGAGGCTTCAAGGAGGCGGATGATGGCGGGGACGGAGTGGGGCTCGTGGATACAGGCAAGGATTCGGAGCTCCGCGTCGGGTTTGAGTCTTTGGATGGCCCTGTGCTTGTTTGGGAGGAATTGCGTTTTGGGCTTGTAGAGGATGCTGAGCAAGGGTTGTGTCGCCATTGTCATCACCATGATTGAAATGAACATCACTGTAAATGCTTTGTCTTCCAGCATCTGCAAAATGTAGGAGTATTATTACACATTTATTCATGAGAAAATCTTCTTTACGAGGAGCACTCAATCGTGACCATCCAAAGTATTATTGGATAGTCAAGATGTTAATGAAACTTTTCCGTAAAAGAGTTAATTGTGACCGGTCATAAACGAATCTCAGCTATTGATTGTGCGATTAGACGACTGAGATTGGTTGGTTCTGTAAACAGGTCGTTTACAGCATCTCCGTAAATAAGACAGTCTCTTTGTTCATACATGAAATGTTATGCGATCTAATTTGGAATTTTGGTCTTGTAGGCACATTGTTGCTTATCGACTGATTGTAGCGCCATGGATATGGGGAAGATTCAGCAAGAGAGAAAAAGAGGTTACCCCACGGTCACGCCCGACGTTGAGAGCAATAAGAGCCAGAATTCCTTTGGTATTCATAAGAACACCCAAAGCCACGCCATCCGTAATCCTCATCCCATAAACTAAGGAAACCACAACAGTGCTCACAACCTTTCCCAGGCAAGCCAAGACGACGACTCCCGCCACAAGATACCACGAACAACCACCCGCAACCGCCTCCAGATTCGTCCTCATCCCACTCACCGTGAAAAAAATGGGCATCAAAAGATCCTCCACAAAGCCCTTGAGCACCTCCAAGAACCTAGGCCCAAGCAACCCGTTTGGAATCACAATCCCGAACAAGAAAGCCCCGACCATCGAACTAGTCCCCAGAAGATCCGTCGCCAGCCCACATCCCAAAACAGCCGTCAAAATTATGCAGATCGTCTCCTCACTATAAGAACTACCCTTTTGAGTTCGACGAATTGTCCAAATGGTAATCGGACGAATTACAAAAACGCAGAGTAATACAAACCCAAGTGTGCTAAGCAATGCCCATGGGGCTTTGTGCGAGTCACTGCCGATTGCCATCATTATCGTTACGAGGACCCATGAAGTGATTGTATTGACGAGGGCTGCAGACATTGTAGTTTTTCCGACGTCAGTGGAGAGAAGCTTGAGCTCTGCTAGGATTTGAGCGGTGACGGGTAAGCTTGTGATGGTGAGGGAAGTGCCCCAGACGATTGACCCCAGTTGGAAATCGTCTCTGAGATTCGGAAGGAGGAGGTAGTAGGAGGCTACGCCGATCAAGAAGGGGAAAATGGTGCCCGCGCTGGCTATGGCCAACGGCTTTTTCCCGACACGGTTGATTGTTGTCATGTCCATTTCCAGGCCGATGAGGAAGAGGAAGTAGATGAGGCCGATGTTTCCCATTGTTTCGAGGGCCATGAAGCTCGGTATGGAGAAGACAGCGTCGAGAAACTGCGAGTGCTGCTTTAGCCTTCCCATGACAGAGGGACCCAACAAGGCACCAGCCTGCAGTGAAGAAAATTGGTTGATCAATTGGAGATATGTACATTTTGCGGCCTAATAGATTTCCGGCATGGGAATACATTGTGAGATAAGTACATAACCAAATCTATGAAACCAATTCGACAATGATAGTACAGAAAATTTATGTCAGTGAATTCGATGTTACTTTTGATTGAAGAGATTAGACATTAGACTGGACAAGAAGTTTGCACAGAATTTAATTATTGTTAACCATGGTTTTAAATAAAGGCTGTTAGATAACCGGTTTTTGGACATCCGATTCAATATCAACAGATATATGGCTGAATCACCGATACCAGTGCATTGCTCGATTCAGTGATTTCTTGATGTATCCTACCCTCACATCCACACGGTAATGGAGGAGGAAAATGTGGGTTTTGACATAAATTGTTCGTTCTTCCCAGGTAAGACTCCTGGATCATGAACATACACAAATGAGATTTACTTCTGTTGTCTGGACAATTATCCAAAGAAAGCATTAGCAAAATCCATAATAGGGTTTATAACGTCATGTTGCCAAATAAAAAAATTGGTTCATAACATCAAGTTTCCATGGATAAACCAAAAAAAGGGATTTATAACATATATTGCACATTGAAATGCAAATTTCTTGTGAAAGTGTTATTAGATCAACGAAAAGTCGTACAAGGATTTTGCAATTTCGGAAATCGTTTTACTTACAAGGATTTCGGCAACAATGCGGGGCTGCCGGAGGGGCTTGGTGAGGAGGAGGAGGAGGCGGGTTAGCGAGGTAATGATGATTAGCTGGGTAATGAAGGTAGGGAGGGCATGAGATACAGGGTTTACTTCTTGCCAGATACCGGTATGCTCGCCAATGAGTATGGTTATCTGGTAACAATGGAAGCTTTCGCCCGGTTTACGACCTTGTAATTGGGTTGTCTTTGTTTGGTTCAGGAATGGCGTGTTCACCATCGTCGCATCGCGTCGCTTCGTCTCTCTTCCTCCGCCTCTAGAACCGCTTCGGTAGAGATAGAGATCGAGGGTGGAATGATTTGTTCAAGGAGGGAGAAGGAATGGGAGCTAGGGTTTATTTGTTTGACAAGGGAGTTCTTTTTTTACCTTTTTAGAGTTTTTTTTTGTTTGTTTCAATCGATGGAAGGATCATATTTGTGGGGGTTTGGAAAGGGGTGTTTTGATCTGAGAAAGCAAAAATACAGGTTCCCTGCTCTATTTGGGGGTGGCTTTGCTGTTTGTAACCTGTTTTTTACTATTAATAGGTTTGGTTTTGGTTAAGATGAGTTGTCCATGCCATGCATGCAACTTAAATTTGTCCAATGAGATTTGATCGTTTTAGGTTTTTGTTTGGTCAAAGTTGGCAAGAAATATATCAATTACTATGATGATATTACAACCCACCAAGTGAAGCTAATGCAGGAAAAATAAGCGACCTAATCCACACAAGAGAGCAAAATCAAAATACATTGACAAACATCCATATCAATCAAAAAAACGCGGTGATCTCTTTATTTAGGGTTAGTTAGGTGATTCTATCTCCAACCCTGTTCTCCATTTCAATGCATTTTTTTGCACAATGAGGGTCAAATACTTAAACAGACAAATCTTACGGTTATGTAGCAGTTGCCAGTCAGTATATTTAGACAAAAATACAATACATGTAGACTTTGTGGGATAGCTGATTGAGAATGCCAATTTCTGGTCATTTATTTGCCATTTTTCAGAAACGGGTTCCTAGTATTTTGCAACTTGATATGCTTGAATGAAATGAATTTTCAAAAGGGGTCCCAACCATTGGATAAAAACTTCACCATATGGTGAATACTAGATACTAATTTTTAAGTTGTTAAGAATTCATTGGTAGCTAAACATTTGGACCTTGGTTTGAAATGACATCAAAGAAGCTGAAGGAGTACTTCCTATGTACTAGCAAATAAGATAACAAAAATAAAAAGAAGAAGAAAGAACACAATCAAATACCGTGAAAAAAAAAAACACAAAATAAAAAATAAAAAATGAGGATATACGAGGCCGAACAGCCAAACATGAATAGATGAGTGACACTCAAGTCAGCATATAACTAAGTTTTGTTAATTCATAAAATGATATTGCTAACCTCAGCCCCCGGCTGGGGTTCCGGATCTTCTGTGAGGATTTGCCTATGAGAATCGTGTGAGAGTTTTAATAAAAAGCTGACAACACATTATTGAAAAGATCCAGCGAAAGACCTCCAAATTAAAGTTGGAGATCTTCTCAGCAGAGGCAATATTCTTCTTCCTCTACTTTCTTAGTTTTTTCCAAGTTAAAGTTGGGGTTTTTGTTGTTTGCTCCTTTTTCTATTTCCAATCTATGAAGCAAAAAACGTTAGTGGATTTTTCCAGTCTACACAGTGATGAATCAATAAACAGAAATGCAAAGAACTTTGAATTGGACGAATTTTCGGCTGAATTAGACTGAGTTGTTTTTCTTTGTTTGATGGGAATGTAAGACTGAAATTGGATGAACTGAGAAGAAACGACTTGGAGAGAAACGGAGAAGAAAGGATTGGGGTTTCTCTCCGTTACTCTCATCCCCTAAAACGGCGTTGTTTGGATGTGGAAAAAAGAAGAACTGCTGTGAGCCGTTGGATCTCTTCAATAATGTGTTGACAATTTCTTATTAAAACTCTCACACGATACTCATAGATAAATCCTCGCAGAAAGATCTGTATCCGCTGTGGGGATTACCATTTGTAAAATACTTTCTCCCACATTTGTGTCCCAGAAACTACTATTTTCTTTCATAATTGCCAAACATATCCTTAGCTGCAAATCTCTCTTATCTCTTCCCCTCAACGGTCCAAAAACAGGGTGACAGGCAGAGACTCCGAGAGAGAGATGAGTTCTTCAATCTCCATACCCCTTTCACCCACTACTCACTCTCAACCCTTCTTGAAACCCAGTGAAAACAATCTTCTATTTTGTGGATCTTTCCTTCCAAAACGCCTTCCATTTCTCAAGAGAAGAGTTAGTTACACTTTAACAAGGGCTTTACTTTCAGCAAATAAAGAATCAGTCTTACATGATTTCCATGAAAGAAGAGCTCTCAAGGTGCGCATAAATACCTTTTTGCCCATTCCTTTTCTTGTCACTACAGATATCCATAATCCAAACGCGGCCTTAATGTCTTCTTTGTGGGTTCATTGGTTTGGTGAGGGAAAAGGAGGGAAAATGTTGAGGAGAAGCCTTTTTGTCTTACATTTGGGAAATATAAATACAGCCTACTGGTTTCTTTCTGTTTTTTATCCTACCCAAAAGGTGGGGAGGGGGCAAAAAGGTGTTGCAACCCTTCCTTGGGTGTGACCACTCCAGGGGACTAAAGAGCCATAGCATCTACCACTCCACCAAGGGCTAGTGGAACGCTGCCGGACTTCGTAGGAGGACAAAGTTCGAGAGGGCATCGCTAGCACAACTCTAACCTTGAACCTCTTGACCACCCTAGCCACTTGGGATAAGCCATGAACCACTAGGCATATGAAGGCATATTGGTTTCCTTTTCCTTTCTTTTGTTATTTTTCCTTTTAAACTCAAATACCAAACTAAGCATGAAAGCTACACGGATATAAACTGGTCCTTATCTATGTTTTTTTTCCCTTACAAGTGGTCCTTGTGTATGTTGCCTTTGCATCTGCAATTGTTGGTACTACCTAGCTATAATTATGGTAAATTGTTTCCTTTGCAGATCATCACCGGATTGCAGAATTTTTGTAGAGACAATGTTGCTTCTGTTGTTATTGCTGCAGATAAGGTTGGTTTTACGTTGTCCTTCTATTACTTCTCAATGATTGTAATTAAGAAATAGTCTAATGGGCTCATCAGGTGTTATTTACACCAAAAGTTTATGGAATACACAAGATTGTGGACGTCAATGAGATTTCCTACCGTATTTCATGAGGAATGCCTCACTAACACAAATTGTTTGGGTTGTCACGATTTGATAATCTGAAGCACGCTCTACATGAAACTGGAATGGACATTGATTACGTATATTATCTAGTGGTTTATTGGTGGAAGGACATTTAAAACCAAGACAACTCAATCCATTGTGTTTTCGTATGATCTTTGGCTGGAAACACGGAAAGAAATACACTGTAAATGACAAGTGATTTTTTGGTTTTTTTTGTTAGACCTGGAACAATGACCATTTAGTGTCAGAAAAATGCTCCAAACGCTTGTGCAAGGGCACATAACTGAAATGACAGGATCTGAATCTACTGATATGATGAATTTAGCCATTTCAGTTTTCCAACATTTATCGCTTATCATCCATGTTAGGTACAGAAAACAGGTCCACCTTTTTTACAAATTCTGGGTTTCTGGATGAGCTATTGCCAACCATCAAGATTCAAGCCATCTCAAGTTCCTTACTTTTGCCTTTTTTAGAGACACTGATGCATATTACTTTTGCCTTCTTTCTGTTGAATTACTAACATTTATGCCTTTTGCCTTCGCCCTCCTACACTGGTGTTTATTTGTTTCCGTCTCTTGTACATCAATCAAACAGGGTGGAGCAACTCATGTGGATATAGCTTGTGACCCTGAGTTGGTGAAGCTCGCCACTAGCTTGACTTCTCTTCCAGTAAATCCTCTCATTGAAACCTCAGTTTCGGTCATTATTGCTTTGATTTATTTAGTACTATTTAGAATTCGCTGTCTTCCTGTGATACTGGATTGAGTTCTTGTGGTCCTGCTAACACTATTCACTGGGCTGTGGATAATACTCACATTATGGCAATAAAATTTCAACACACCCTCAGAGTACTTTGCACGTTATGCACAACTTGAGGGCGGTCGTTGGCATTTTCCAAATTCTAATTGGAAAGAAGACTTTGTCAAAAGTACTTGTGATATAGCTCTAAAGAGCAATCCGTTTGCGATTTTTTTCGTTGAACATTATTGAGTCAATTCATTTGTATTGTTGTGTTTGTTCGTAAGTTTGAGCTCTCATTATATTAATTTTATCAAACTTACTAGAGTCTAGTAGAAAACTTATTATTACCAAGTATCTAGAAAACTACCACCTCAACACTGACCTTTAATATCATGGATCTGCTATTCAGCTGTTTGGATATGGTCGATGACTCGATCATCTTTTCCGATTTTTTATGGGTGTACTTTCTCCAATGTGTGGCCTGCCTTGTTTTTGGCAGTTCGATGAACGCATTAGCCTGACAAAGTATGTGAATTACTTGAATTTTCAGTGGAGCCACCACAATGTTCTGACCCTATAAGCAACAGAGTCACCAAATTTGCCAGACTTCTCAGGGAGATTTTCTGATACATCTCCAAACATGTTTAATCATTTGCGTCTCCCTTGCAGATTTGCGTCTCTTCAGTCACTCCAGATGCATTCCCAGCTGCTGTCGAAGCAGGAGCAGTGATGGTGAGGCCACCAACTTAAGCTAGTGCCATTTGGCACTTCAACTCTTGATTTTGTGACCCATTGGCTTTTTAATGCTACATAAATCAAGTGAAAAGCACAAGATGCATTGTTATTTCTTTTTGCCAATCTGATGGTTTTTTCAGGTAGAGATTGGAAACTATGATTCTTTTTACGAGATGGGTGTGCTTTTCTCTCCGGAGCAGGTATCAAAAACAAATTATCAACCACTTATCTTGTAAGTTTTTTCAGCTGAATTTGTATGTCAGACTAGATTAGCTCAACCAACCTGGTCGAAGACTTTAAAATTAGTGGGCCGTGGGCAAGGGTGAGAATACGGGACAGTGCCATCAATACACATATGAACTAGGGAACTGATATCTTGGGAAGACGACTAATGGAAAGGGAAATATGATTTGTAGACGAAAAGATTCTGCTGTGACTTGATTTTCGGCAACGTCCTGTGGGATTATCGTTATCAGATGTGGGTGGTGCTGAACATATTATGACTGTCCCATCTTTCTTTAGACTGTTGTCCCATCTGTCTGTAGATTTCAGAGCCTTTTCTCTTTCAAGTAACACAAATTATAAGCGAGTTCATTCAGATCGAGTTCAAACCATTCAAAGAGAAACTATGTTCTCTCTTCTTACTATGTTGATTATTCTCTTCAGATACTAAATCTAACAAAGGAGACTAGGAGGATCCTTCCATCTTTGACACTATCAGTCACTGTGCCACACACTCTAAGCCTCCCGGACCAGGTCACGAGCAGAAATTTTACCAATTTTACCAAGTGTTAAAATTCAAGTTAGTTCTGTTAGTTTGATGGAATTCTTGGTGATTAACAGATCAAGCTAGCAGAACAGTTGGAACAGGAAGGCGTAGATATCATCCAAACGGAAGGAGGGAAATGCTCTAATGCCACAAATGCTGGCGTTCTGGGTTTAATTGAGAAGGTGAGATAAATAGTATATGCGCCTACATCTCTGCAATGTACATATATATCTATGCTTGAGTAAAATTATTGATGCATTGTTTAGTTGCGATAAGTGGAGGATGAGAATAGAAATTAAAACAAAAGCTCCACAGCATCTGCATTGGCTTGTTTGATTAGACTGGGTGTTCACTTATTGTTTAGCTAATGAGAAAATTGGTGAGGTTGAATTTTCAAAAAGCTTGGGGATTCAGCAGCTGATGTGAGTTACAAAACCTCTTTGTGTCACGTGCGTTTCTTGAAAACTATAGGTTCTGAGTTTTCCTTTGTATTTTGGATTTCCTCTGTCCTCATATGGAGCTTTATTGACTCTCTTTGCAATTCAACTCATAAAACAAGTACCTGTTTGCAAGAAAAAGCAGTTGTGCGTACAGATTTCTGTCCACCGATAACTGTTTTAGCACCAAAATAAGGAAACCATAAGAAAATGTTGAGCGATTTCGAACTTTTGATTCTTTTATTTTTGCAAACATGAAAAACGAAGAGCAAAACCAAAATGAAGAAAATGGAGATAATACCATAAGTTCCAACTTAATGTCACTTCTGGGATTGATTTCGAATGTGTTGGTTAACATATATGTTTCACCTCATCGGTACTCCAGGCAACACCGACGCTAGCATCAGCATATTCTATTTCTAGAGCCGTCAAGATCCCCGTCATGTGTTCATCTGGACTGAGTGCAGTTACAGCACCAATGGCCATCACGGCAGGGGCTGCTGGAGTGGTATGTAACCCGAAACTGTTAATGTGGGACAGGTTTCTGTATCCTCGAAACTTGAAAGAACCAGTTTTGTTCTGAGGTCATTAGTTACAGCCTGCAGGAATTGTGAAGTGAATTACTAATGTCAGTGTTTGCTTGTGAATGCAGGGTGTAGGCTCAGCAATAAACAAGCTCAATGATGTAGTTGCCATGATTGCAGAGGTTCAAAGTATTGCCGATTCATTAGGCATCTCATCTGATAGACAAACTGTAGTTGAAGAGAAAGCATTGAGACTGTAATCCTTGTATGGGTATCGATCCTAGACCCTCTAATATTTTGATTCACCTATTTGATAGTCATCATGTGAATCACCAATTTTGGTTTTTTCTAAACACGTGTGTGTTATGATGTGCAAGTTTACTCGGACGGTTATGCAATTTCGTTGCGCGATTGTAGGGTTCTAGCACTTGGAAAATCCTTCTTCCTTAAGGTCCCTTACCCTTCCCAAAGATGGCATTGGTCTTGGATATTATGCAATTCCAGTACCTTGAATCCTTGAGGTCCCTAAGTGCTTAAGCGAAGACATGTTTCAGTCATGCAAAAGCACATTTTTTTCATCTTTAATGGACATTTTTTTTTTAACAAAGTGCCCAAAGGTCAAAATTGCGTCCAAATTGTACCGAAGGCTTAATAAAGCCAAAAAGTTTTGCGAAAAAAGGACTGCTAAATAATGTAGGCCAGTAAAGCAGGAGCAGCAGCTTGATTTTTTACGCTGTGCACAAGGGTGAAAGTTGCACCCCCATTTAAATTGTGCTTGTGTGTTGTACATCGACTCCATTCAAGTAGAAGCGATCGTGGCACACACAATGTGTGTGCAATTTGTACAATTTTTTACACTACAGGCATGTATATTCACGGGAAGAAAAGGAGAAATAAGCTTTGGTTTCATAATGTTGCCAAGAGGAAAAAATGATAAATCGTATGGGAATCTTGTAAAATTCAGTAACCGAAGGCAGTTGGTTAAGAGTATCCTTCGTGATTATTAGAAGATCCTCGATTGTATAAATCTTTTCTTCCATGAGGAAACTAGTTATTCGGGTATATAACCTCAATTATGAAATAAAGAGAAAAGCCGGATCTTTTCTTTTTCTAGAGATATATAGATTATCAATCTACACCATAGTTGTTTTCTCATATTTACCCATAGCAGTTATCGGAATCAGAAAGCCGTAGGAGTGGGAAAAAATGGTTTTTATTGGGTATTTTGGGAACTCAAAAGTGTGAGCCGCCCTCAAAATAGTGTTCCTACCAAAGGTCTCCCTTTCCAGATAGAATAGATATTTCCATAACAAAAAAAGCCCCTAAATATAATGGATCGCATCCAATGCTATTACCAAAAGATATACATAGAGAGGATAGAAATGTGGAGTTCCAATGGTTTACACTACAAGAACAAGGAACTGACACACAGCTGATTTCCAGAGTTCCAACTATCCCTAATTTCCTATTGAAATTCCTTCCTGATCCAAATAATCCGAGCATACCTAATCATCGAATTCCAAATCCTCACTTTGATGATCCTCTCCGCTTTCCTGCAATATTTGGGTAATCGATAAGATTTTTATTTTATTTTTAAAAGGGACAATAAACAACACTCTAAAAAAGTACAATGCAAAATCATCCGCTGTAAATGTTCCAAGAAACTCAAGAAGTTGTAAAAAGAAGCTTACCTTCCTTCTGTTATACTCTGTCGTCGCTCTATCAAACTCCGCTCGTTTCTCTGTGGCTATATCATAGTACTGAACCTTCTCCTGTTACAGCCAGTTTCAAAACGTTGGAATCCTCTATCATTCACTAGCTAAATGTTGATGCGCGAACACCTTTTTCACAACTACCATAGCCGCAACTCTATCAAGTCACCTTCATATTACTAATAAACATGGCAGCTGTTAAAAAAAAAAATGACCCTGAATCCTTGGCACAAACCATTGCAGGTTATCTGACCCAGGAAAACATAAACTCCTTCCGATCACATTAGTTTGTCAGTCTTCTTTATTCTGAAAATTTCAAAAAAAATAAAAAATTCATATTTTCTAATAAAAAAAAATGTCGTCTTCTTTATTCTGAACAATGCGATCGGAAGGAGTTTGTAGAGTATAATTGTCACTTCCTGATACCACTGAATGCACTTTTTTACCTATTTCAAACAGACTTTAGAAAATATAGAAGCTGGGGAGTAGTCTACCTCTGCACTAAGAAACGGGCACTGATAAGAGGAACTCATGCACTAAACCGACCACCAACACAAGAAGCTACCGTCTAAACACCGATTCATAACTAGAGGATGATCACCCCATAAACTATTTCTCTTCAGCACATTAATAGTAATCTCAATATTCTCAAATGGGAATGGATTTAAATCCACGTATAGGTTACTTCATCAATCGAGAGCTTTCCAAGGACAGTTTAAAACGAATAGGGAGATTGATAAGTGACCAATGGCATGCACTGCAAACAAATTTAAATTATACTTGCTTGTGCCCAATTACTTGAAAGGTACCCAGAGGGCCACATCCAAGCATTTTTTGCACAGTTCAAGCAAAATCAAATGATCAATTGCACCTTTTCGAAAAACAAAAACAGGACATAACCATTGACAATTATGTTCATTGCAGGCTAGGTCTTATCAAAGAGAACTCTGACTACAGCTGACACACAAACCTCATATGTCATTGTTTTCCACTTCTCTCCACAAGCTTTGCCAATCTGAAGCATGGAAGAACCACAGAGAAAAATATATATATAGATCAAAAGGTGAAACAGGGAGAACCAAAAACAGACCAAGTTATCCGATTATTCTCCTACATACATCACGCATTGACTTGACATCAGGATTCTGTTCTTGGAATTCTTTACGAAAATCCTCCCTTGCAAACAAAGATATTACTCAGTTAGGTACGGGTAATGGAACTTGAGAAACATGCAGCTTTCCCATATAACAGGCGATATAACAAGAAGTTGAGCATGTACTTTGCTTGTGGACTGTTTTTTGGAATGCAATTCCTTTCTTTCCCTAGGGACAACAGTTCAGCAATAAACCGTAAAATCTATCCATTGAAATTTATGTAAGACAACCATAATAACAGGAGACAAATAACAATAATAATAGCTTCATTACGAAATTAAGAGAACAGAAAAAAATATGCATCGAGTCTCATGAGAAGCGCTTTCCTTAGAGAAGAATATCCCCTTCTGCACCAGGTTGAATGGCACTCTATTCCTCAAGTACAAGAACCTCCCTTAATTAAATCACAAAACATCAACAAAGTAGCCAGAATGTAGCTGAAAATTTTCAATTGTAAAAGCCCTTGATTAAGGTTTACCTAGAACACGGCTCGTTCTTGTATGAGGAATAGAAATGGGAAGGTGTTACGCCACACAATGTTCTAAATACCGTACCGGACAGGATACCGGTTTTTCTACCGGTATGGTACGTACCGGTACCGGTCAGATACCTGGTACCGTTTCGGATTTACCGCAACTACAATATATATAATAACTATATATAATTATAATTCAAAAAAATCCCCATACCATGCAATTCATCATGAAATACCTATGTGTTTACATCTTGTCCTACATTGCCTAGTTACAAAACTCTTTTTCATCTTAAATGACTTTGCACATTAGTGGACTTGTGAATAAGGACCCAAGGAGAGGTCTCACGCGCTTGGGAAAATGGGCCATGGCCGAAGGCAATTTGGAAAAACTGATTCAGAAACCAATTAACCGGTTGCGCGTCATGGGTTATTCGCGCGCAAGGGGGGTGCAAATCCGGGATTTTGAGCCTCACGTACGTACTATGGTTAAGCCCACGTTTTGCTAAAAAAAAATTTGGGGTTAAGAGATAACCCAAAGAAACCTTCTTTTACCAGAAAAAGGATACCGTGGCAGAAAACAAATAAAAAAAATATCGAGGCAAAAAAAAAGGCTCTGCAAAATTTCGGCCAAAATTTCCGGTAACCTTATCTCGGCCGGTATTTCCCGAAACGACCGGTAAAGACCGGTATTTGGTCCGGAACGGAATAGGGGGGTTAAGGTACCGGTTTTGAGTCAAAACGGTACGTACCGACCGGTATCAATAACTATGACGCCACATGCCCTAAATCATGGTACGATAAGGATTGGTTTCTAAACATATTACATAATAATAATAATACTCAAATTTACTTTTTCCCAACAATAAACATACATCGAAATAACATATTATTTCGACGGGAGTATTTTGACCATTTTTTGACCATAGGAGTATTTTGACCAAGTTTTTTTACATTTTCTCTTACGAAGTTATGATCTCTCTATATTTAATTGAAGTAATCGGAAAAAAAAAAACTATGGGACCGCTACACATGCATTGTAATATGCAAATCAATAGGAAGGTTCCTGTTCTTTTTCCCTAAAGGCCTATCTTCTCCTTGGTACCTACGTATTATCGTTTTCTGGCAACATAGCCCCTGATTATTTCTGCTATGCCTCAAGTTTAATATATGGGAAAAGAATAATCTCACAAATCAAGTTAGTGCCATTAGACTTGTTCTAAGTTTGAAAGGGTACGCAACAGAAACTTATTGAAGCAAAGGAGAACAGGTCATTTACTTTGTATTTGTCTATCACTCTCTTACACCCTCTGGACAACTCGATTATATTCCGACATACTTTTCATGACACTTGCACCAAACGAATACTTGCAATAACAAAAATGCCCAAAAAAAAAAAAAAATTTAATTGAACATTGGAGGGTTGGAGGAAATTACAACTGAACGTGCAGAATGGAGAGTGCCAAAGAGGTGAAATTTACGGTCATCATCATCGGGGGGGGGGGGGGGGGGGGGGGGGGGGGGGCTTGTGTTGTGCGCGCGCGCTCAAATTCACTATGATATTTTTGGGGAGAATTTGGTAGATAAGGAGATAATAACTATTCAAAGTACACTCACATTATATATGTCCACCCCTAGTTGACAAAATACAAAGAGAAAATGTATAAACCTATTACAATGTGCATGATGCAGGCAATGCATAGAGCAAAATATTAAGGGGATTACAATTCGACGCAGAAGATTACCAAGGCTTCTTGCCTTAGCAGATTTGAAGTATGGGGAGAATAAAAGCAAGTGTGTTGATTTAAGCTGGAATGCTGCTAGAATATGGTTTATTAGGGTAAGGATGTCTAATAGCTTGGCAGATTCTATTTTTGCTAACCATGAGTTATAGTATATGTGATGTAAAGAGCATTCTACAAGGTTAAATGCCCATATATTACTATTTTGAAATTACAATCCAAGTATAATTGAATTGGCAACCTATAACAAGAAGTAGAATGCTCAATGCTTTACTTATGTAATCATTTTACTCGATCCATTAACTTAAGTTTTGAAAGCTCTACGTGATGCAGAGTGCAGACTTAACCTATGTCATTAGTCCTACGGAGTTGCACTAGCGATTCATAGGGCTTTTCCTTTCTCTTCTTGTCTTTCTTTCTACTTATGTAATCTTTTTATTCGATCCATTAACTTAAATTTTGAAAGCTCTACGTGATGCATAGTGCGGACTTAACCTATGTCATTAGTCCCAAGGAGTTGCACCAGCGATTCATAGGGCTTTTCCTTTCTCTTCTTGTCTTTCTTCTTCTTTTTGTTCTTCATTTCACACTTACTCATTGGATATAGTTAATGGCTCTAGAATAGTGCCTATTTCAACCACGAAACCTTAATCAAAAGGAGATCACCCCTACCCCTTGATCAAAAGAATATCCATCCAAGATGCAGTCAGACCCAGCTAATCCAGATAAAGGCTTTGTTCATTTGTTCGATCTAGGTTCTCTATCCCCACTACAGGCCGCGATTACCTTTATCAAGTTAGAACGAATGTCGACCAACAAATCTGCCGGCCCGCAATATTCACCCAACCACAAGCACAAATCCTGGGTGCAGAATGTCTCCCAAAGTTCACCAAAGACTCAAATGTTGTAAAGTGTGAAGGGGGAAAAGAGAGAAGGAATCCTTAATTATGGGATAGATCGTAAATTTAAATCACTATTCTATCTTTAGCAGATGGCATGCCTCCACTTAGACTCTAACCTAGATGGTCTGGCACTGCTTCCTAAGAGCAGCGCATCTACAGATTTCACCATAGCAGCTAGCTCAAACTTATAATTTCATGTTCTTATTCAACCGTCAAGATTGAAAGAGTAGACACAACCTAGTACTTGTTAAGAAAAACTAAAATTGTTGAATAAATATGCACAGGACTGGAAGGTTTATTCTTTTAGTTTACAGGGAGAAAATTTATTTCCTAATTGCTAACCAGCTGAGATAGCCCCCGCTGGAGCTGAACAATAAGCTAGACTATAGGGGTGGGTGGGTGTAGCTACTAAAGTTAGGTAGAGCCTATAGCCGATTCAACCAACCAAATGTAGGATAACATTTCCAGGATTTTCTGATAAGTTAGCTTACCAACAAAACTCACCAAAGTGGCCTTAGGTTCTAGAGAAGGCTGGTTAGACAATGGTTCATACAATACTCAATCATACTTTTGGTTCAGCAAGCATGACTTACATCCATATAGAAAAGGCAGTTCCTTCCTTGTGCTGACACAAACACGTCACGGGATCCCAAAAATTTCAATTCTACTTCACCTGAACACATTGCATATATCTAAATCCTAAAAGGGGACATCCCAGAATCACCACCATCCCATAAAACCCACAAGATGCATTTAAATTCCATCAAAATCCATCTCATTGGGCTCACCCAGTTCATGTATTGCAGGTATCCTCGTCCCAAAAAAAAATTGCAAATTCAGCATTTTTTGCACCGACCGAGGAGTCCGATTAAAGGCCAGATGCAAATTTAGTATACATTATTCCCGCAATGATAAACACTAGCACTAAATAAAACAAAAATTAATAAAACATTAAAGAAAGAAAATATAAACTGAGGTGAAAAAAAAATTTAACTAAATAGAAACGTACAAGAAGTAGAAGAAAGCAGTCGGAGGTTTCTTGGGTTTCTTGGCGTCCACTTTCGCTGCCTTCTTCTTCGGCGTCGTTTTGGGTTTATCATTAGCTGACGTGGGTCTCCTTTGCTTCTTCGTCTTCTCCGTCGGTTTCATTTTCACCACGAGTTTCCTGAAAAAGTATTCCCCGCTTAATTTTCTTGGAAAAAAAAAAGTGCGAATTAACGGAATCGTCGAAGAGGGTAAAAAAAAAACAAAAACAAGCTGAAACAGAAGGGTTTTCGTCTTACCCATTTGCAGGGTTTTTGGCAGAAGCTGAAGCAGGTTTTCTTCGAGACTTGGAGGCTTTTTTGGCCATTTTTTTTGTAGTCTGATTGATGATTACAGCTACAGCCTACATGATGACAAGCTCGGGTATTTTAAGAGGAGTTGTTTTCTCATTCCAATCTTTTTCTGGGTGAAATTTTGCCATGGTTTGTGCTTACTTTGGGGGAATTACACTGTATCCCCCCTACAGTTTCGTGTAAGTTGCACATTTTGCGCTACAAAATAAACGAAACACTATTTGCTGCCCTTAAGAGCATCTCCACGCCCTTACTCAAATTTGAGTAAAAATATGAATAAAAACTTCATTTGGTATTTGTGTATTATAATGGGTAAACTCAATCTCAAGCACAAATTTGCACAAATTTGAGTAAAAATTTCATTAATGGCAATATTGTAAAATTAAAGGTGTGAAATTTGCCTTTAAAAAATTGAGTAAGAGTTTAAGTTTAACCAAATTTGAGTTTTAATTTGAGTAAAACTCAAATTTAGTATAGGTTCGAGTAAAAGGTGGAGAAGGATTTTGGGTGATTTTTACTCAAATTTTAGTTTAAGTCAAGATTCTTACTCAAATTCCAGCCCTTACCTTTTCCCTTCTTCAAATTTGGGTCAATTTTTGAGCAAAAATCCATTTTGGGTAGGAGTATCTCCAATGGAAAAACCTAATTTTGATCAAAATTTACTATTTTTAAACATATCCAATGGCATATAGGTAAATATGAAAGAGGAGACTATCAGCCCAGCAAACCTTAGCAGTTTCGGCGAACTCCAACGGCAGTTCGAAAAGGTTTGGTTTGCTCTGACGAAGCTCCGGTGACAGATTCACAAGGTTTAGTGGGTCTGGTGAACCTCCAATGACATATCTAAAAGGTTTTCATTGCTTCGGCGAAGCTCCGACGAGTATCCAATGACAGATCTAGAGGTTTGGTTGCTACGGTGAAGGTCTCTTCCTTTCATTACCAAAGGAAGAGCCATTGCTCTAGCAGAGAAAAGAGTCGTTGAAAATGGGGAGAAAAATGGGTCAAGGCTTGAGTTGTCCCATATTTAGGCAAAAAATTTGGTAAAATCCAAAATAGGAAAGGGTTTGGGTCAATGATTTGAGAGAGATTTGGTAGTTTTTGCCCAAATTTAAAATGGGTCAAGAAAATGCTCTACGAGCATCTACAGCCTTCGCCAATTTTTTCCTAAATTTAAGTCAAATTTTGGATAAAAACTCATTTTGGGTAAGTACATTTCTAATCATCAAATCCAAATTTTACCCAAATTATATATTTTAATTCATAATGGTAGAATGGTAAATAAAGCCCATCAAAATAGATCACATCTCCACCTTCTTCTTCGTCTGCTCACAATCAAAATCACCATTTTCTCTTTCTACATCTTCTTCTTCGTCTACACCTCCAGCAACGATCGGTGCCCAGCTTCAAACAACACAAAGCTAGCTTTGATAAACAAAGATCCGGTAACACAAATCTCCGACGAACACAGCTCCGGCAACGCAAAGATCAGTCGACAAATCTAGCGAGGAAAGCTTCAATGATCGACAACTCAGAGACTCCGACAAAAGGTTGACCGGCTCCGACGAAATATAGAAGCTCCGGCTCTCTCTCTCTCTCTCTCTCTCTCTTTCTCTCTCTCTCTAACTAGCCGTTGCAAAAATAGGTCAATACAAAAGTTGTCCATGTTTGGAGAAAAAAATGGGTAAAATCCAAAATGAGAAAGAGTTTGGGTAAATGATTGGAGAGGGATTTTTATGATTTTTACACAAATTTTGAATTTGGATTTTAAAATAGGTCAAGGCTGGAGATGCATAGCATAAAATTGGGGCAAAATTTGGGTCAAAACTCATTTTGAGTCAGGCTCACTCTAATGAAAAAATGTTCTTTTATCCAAATATGTTACTATTTTTCATCCATTTTGGTTTCCCTCCATTTTTTCTCCCAACAACATCTCTTGTTTTCGTAAAGAGAGACATAAGCATCTCCAATCTTGACCAAACCTTTCCCCAAATTTAAAATTTGGGTAAAAATCTCAAAAATCTCTCTCCAATCTTTTACCCAAACCCTTCTCCATTTTGGGTTTTACCCATTCCCCCCACCCCAAATCTGGGACGACCTAGACCATTTTCCATTTCTTCAACGGCTAGTTAGATAGAGAGAAAGAAAGAGAGAGACGTATGAGGAGGCTTGGTAGGTCTTAAGTTTAAAACGTTTAATGTGTCATCAACCCATTTGAGACTATTAAAAATTTGTCCGATCGTTAATTTCAGGCCTCAAAATTAATCGAGGAGAAAATGATAATTCATGACGTATTTTGATAATTAATACTCGCCAATGACATGCTAAGAACATTTGTTAATGCTGAAAATGTCCTTGACAGATATTAATTATCAAAACACATTCGTGACCATCATTTTTTCTTAATCGAGTTGAGCTCAAGTTGGCCCATACTCCTGTTAACGTTAGATTTCTTGAAATTTTAATAAGTTTATCGCCCTCATTAATGGTCCCCTTTCGCCCCATTCACTCACCAAAAGTGCTACACACACAATAGTTGTGTAAAATACAACACACAACCAATCTCTAACCATCTATTGCTGTAATAAATAACCAGGATTCGCTCAAATTCTTCCCCATAAAAGTTAAACTTTTCCTTTGAAGAGTTTTTTTAAAATTTAGACCGTCCAAATACATCTGGATAGTCAAAATTGCGCACACAACCAACACAATGGTTGTGCAAGTAGCATTTTTGCTCACCTAATTTCAATTGCTAATTAGCTAGCTTCCCCATTCCAAGACCATCTTTTATGAATTGTTCGGTTAAGGGTTTTGGATTTTAAATTTTAATCATTATCCTATTTATCTTCAATTATTACTTTCATTTTTTCTTTTTATCTCTTTCCAATCATCACCCTTATTTTCAATCATTACTCTATTTATCTCTATACTCATTACCTACAAATTCAAAATTCCAAGTATGACTCCTCTCATTGGTACAACAGTGCAACCTATTTTACTTTCCAATTTACCTAAGATTGCTGAGAGAGAATTGATTTTCGCACTCCCCGTTTAGTCACTCACATTTTTTTTTTGTGTCTTTATCCACTTGAATTTATCATCTTACCCTTTATTTAATACTTTTTTCACACATTCAAAAACAATATTGTATATTGTAAATTCATGTGGATAAAAACAAAAAAGGTAGTATGAATAGTTAAAAGAAGAGCGTGAAAATCACTTTTCTTAATGAGTGAGAAA
Source organism: Rhododendron ovatum (assembly GCA_019656835.1). NCBI lineage: Eukaryota > Viridiplantae > Streptophyta > Magnoliopsida > Ericales > Ericaceae > Rhododendron > Rhododendron ovatum. The sequence goes on along the minus strand of CM033793.1, from coordinate 5,240,872 downwards.
AAGATTGAAGGTACTTTTTTTTTTTTTTTGGGTTTGGCGGGGGGGTTTATAAGTTTATAGGTACCTTTTATGCTATGGAGCAGTTTTTAGATTTTATGGTTACTACATAGGACAAAAGCACTCTTTAAGGTTGGACGCCACGAACATAAGAAACCCATTATAGTCTGTTTGGAAGTCGGATTTGTACACACCCGGATTTGGAGCCTTGACCCCACTTAAATTCGGTGTTTGGGAGGTCAAAATCATACCCGAATTTGGGCGATATGGGATTACAAATTCGCCTGCGGATGGATTAGCCACCAACAGGGCACCCCTGTTGTTGCTATATCCGGGGAGCCCAAAGACAAACATGCCCTCTGAACACAACAGATTTGGAGAGAGAGAGAGACTTATGGTCGGAGGGGAGATGATCGACGATTATGGCGACGGTGGTGGTCGGAGAAGACAAGGGGTTGCAGAGTATCGGGGTTGGGTGGAGGCTAGGTGAATGACTAGTGGGTTTTAGAGGATGGGGTTATGTATAGTTCCAATCACCTATATATCTCTATTATAAAACAGGAGGGTGTGGGGACAAGTTGTTAGAATGGTCTGGATTGATTTGATTCAAGGGCTGAGATGCATTCTCCTCATCTCATTAAAGAGCCACAGTTTTATTACACTGCCATCCATCACCGTACTTCATCTAAAAAAAAATCCCATCAACTATCAAGTAGTAAGAGATCGAAAGTGCCGTTAAGAAAATGCAGAAATCGGACGCAATGTGCTACTAATAAAGAATTGGGTATTGTGTTTGAATGGATTGGATTGGAAGTAGCTTACCATCTCTTTTGAGGGTTTTGCAGTGAACGACAACGACTTTAAGGAACAGCGGGAGGAGAAGGATAACAGCGAACGCAGTGGAGGGACGATGATTCTTCGCCATTTCCAGCTGATGATTCAGATCTGAATAGCGAATAGGCTCAATCTTTCACAAAAAACCCCTCTTGGCCCTCTTCCCTCTCTGCTTTTGAGAAGGTATGTTTGTCCATAGCGCATGTTTAGGAGAATGCCTACAACGTGTTTGTGAAAATGCATGTGACTGGATTGCTCCTCTTTTTCATTTTGTATGTCACTTTTCAAAATCCGATTGCTAAACCTAACTCTTTTAAGTAGCTACAATTGGGTTACATTATGAGTTACCATAATGGAGTTCCTGATACCATGCTGATTTTTTTGAACCAATAGAGTACCGTGAGTCTATTGATTCCTATAGACAAAAGGAAATCAAAGGTGTTACTATAAAATTAGTAGCTCAGAGCTATTTGAAAAAACATAGAACTAACTGTCGTAATTGGTCCTACATATTGCGAAACACAAAAATGTACGAATTTTCTCTCATAGTGTCTGGTAAACCAAAACCAAACACAAACTCATTTCTGTAACCCCCCGAAAAACCCCTCTTTCATGTGACTGGGTTTTGTGTGCTTTGATTGTGCTATGTGACTGGGTTTAGTTGAATAATTAGAGTTGCATGTGACTGGGTTTTGTGTGCTTTGATTGTGCTACGTGTTTGTGAAAATGCCTACAACGTGTTTGTGAAAATGCATGTGAATGGGTTTAGTTGAATAATTAGTAGTTGGGGTCATTTTTCTTCTCCTCCACCCAAGGGGTTTTTTTGGGCTCTTGGAAAACCATTGGGTTGCTCATATTTTTCATTTTGTAATGCCCCAATATGTATGTCACTTTTCAAAATCCGATTGCTAAACTTAACTCTTTTAAGTAGCTACAATTGGGTTACATTATAAATGCATCAACGTGGACCATTGATTGCATGAAAAAACCCATAATAGGCAGAAAAAACCAACAAAATGAGGAGCCCCAGTTAAATTGCAAAGCTGAAGTTAGCCATCATTCTAGCATTTGGGTGACCTTTTTGTACCCAACTTTTCCATAACCATCTTTCCCAACGTTGGCAACCAATTTCATTTTTCATTCTCACGGACAAACACTCAATCACGGTAGAAAATTGGGTTTTTTTCTCATCTTTTGTGGGGCTCTAAAATTGTTTTTTTTTTTTTTTTCCTCATCTTTTGCTAGGAAATAGTGGCTTCTGGGGTTTAACCTTTCATTTTACAATCGTTGTTGATGCTAATTCATTTTTTTCTCTTTCCAGGTAATTGTATGGGATAAGGGCAAGAGTATAATCACCCTTTAATACTTTCATCATCATCAAGATTGGAAGCTTGCTTAGCGAGTGGTACGGTTTTTAAGTTTTTTTGATCTTTCTGCTTTTGACCAATCACTTTTTCTTTGCTCGCCGAAGGTCACTCTTTCTCCAATAACTCTCCAATATGGTCTAAAATTAATTTGTAGGGGGGACTGATTAGTTTTAGGGCACTTCGGCGGACTTTTTTGTTTTTGGGGACTTCGATAGTGTGGGATTCATAGAGGGTTTTTTAATTTGTGTTCCAGAAGCAATGGAACTTTCTAAAGGGAAAGGGAAGGCCATCTGTGTATCCAAGGGAAAGAAATCTCTACTGGATGGTGATTTGGAAAAAACCGTAAGATAAACTTTAACTCTTCATTTTTTATTTTCTATTGATCATTGTTCTTCATTTTTCAATTTTATTGATCACTGTTTTCATTTTCTATTGTATAGGTTAGGTTTCTTCGAGAAAAGAATGTTGGCGTAGTGATCCGTGATGAGCGAGAATTGAATCAAATTTGTATGCATGGGGTATGTCAATTAAATACATCAAGATGTTTGTTAGTACATATATTCTAAAATACTGTTAATATTATTCTTTTTTCAAGGAAAAAGCAAAGGCAATAGCAATTTGTGGAGGTAAAGAAAATGTTGCACCTAAAGTGGTATGATTTTGTACACATTCCTTCAAGTTCCCTTTTTTTTTTTTTGGGACCAATCATTTTTATTGTCTTTTCTATATCAAGATTCTAAAGTTAATTCATCCACCGCGTAGGCACCTAATGATAATGTTATATCAAAGGCCCAATGCTTACGACGTGAACGAGAGAGAGCAGGAGACTGCATTCAACCAAGGCGGCCCACATTCTTTCCATCTTTAACGCCAAGTCGTCGTCGACGTGCATGCCTAGAACGTGGCATGATGGCAACAAATACCAATCAATTGACTTCTACATCTATAGAAATTCCAGCACCAAAGCGAGCAATGGTTTCTCATGCCTTTCAGTCATCATCAGTTGTGGTGCTTCCTAAAACACCAAATTTGAGGGACTATTCTGCAATAACTGTGGATAGTATGCTATGTCATCATGAACCCCAGGCACACCAACATGAGGTATTGAATATCGATGAATCTGTAGCTATGCCGAGCATTATCGAAGAATCTGATTCTGAAATGTGTCATCCTTCAATGCCTCCTCGGAATCTCGAGGAAGAGTTTCTAGCCGTGGCAACTCCTCCACGGAATATTGATGAAGAACTTCTAGCTATGCCGGACACATCTTTAGCTCCAATTCATCGGTAAATTTTTTTCATTTGTGTTTGATATGTTTCTATTTCTAGCTACCTCTTGGAAATCAATCTATTTTTTCATTTGTCTTTGATATGTTTCAATTTCTATACTCTTTTTTTTTACTTCACATATGTATTAGCATGTATATGTAGGCTACCTTCTGGAAATCAATCTATTGATAATGAGTTAGAGGAGGATGAATCTACAAACGTAGGGGTTGATCCTCAAACTAATAGATATCTCAATCGTCATTATCTCGGGAGGATGGATGTATCGTGTCTTCATTGTAAAGCCTTGCATTGGATGGGTGAAAAATTGACCAATTCATCTTTAATACATCCACTTTTTGGAACTTGCTGCCTTCAAGGAAAGATTAAGCTACCATCCCTTATTGCACCGCCGTTGGCGCTACAAGAGTTATACGATGGCAATGATGAGCGATCAAAATCATTTCGTCATCATAGTCGAGAGTATAATGCAACTAATGCTTTTACAAGTCTTGGTGCTAAATTAGATACAAGAGTGCTTAATGGAAGAGGGCCTTTATCGTTCACTATCCATGGTGAATTACGTCATCGAACAGGATCATTGCTGCCACAGCCAGGGAATGAAGCAATTTATTCTCAGCTGTACATATACGATCCTGAGGCTGCTCTAAATTCTCGCAATCACAGAAATCCACACTTGAGAAGAGATGTCCTCAAGACAATTCAAGATAGTTTGTTGGCATTTAATCCGTTTCCTGTTAAATTTCTTCGAGCTTTTGAGATTTTGAATCAATCTGAATCAGTGGGACAAAATTTACCTGCTTATCTTCATTACAGTTCGTCAACCGATCGTCGGAGGTATAATCTCCCAACAGCAGATGAGATTGCAATAATTCTACCTGGCGATGGAACCGAGAAAAGTGGAATGAGAGATATTGTGTTGCATTTGAGAGGAAATAATAGCTAATGCGAGTTAATGAATGTCACCCGGCTTATTTACCATTGCATTATGTTCTATTGTTTCCCCGTGGTGAGCTTGGATGGGAACCTGAGATGAGACATTGGGATGTACGAACCAAACAATACACAAATAAAAGACTGACTCAAATGGAATTTTATAGCTTTCGTTTGTTTCAACGAGACTCAGAGTACTCAACCATTTTACGAGCTGAGAAACTATTCCAAGAGTTTATCGTAGATGCTTGGGCAGCAACTGAGCAAAATCGATTGAACTTTCATAGGCTGAATCAAGGAAAAATTCGATCTGAACTTTACCAGGATCTCGCAGATATTGGTCCTGATGGATTAGGGCCTGGTCAAGTTGGTAAACGAATTATTTTGCCATCTTCTTTCCCTGGATGTCCCAGATATATGTTCCAAATATTTCAGGACTCAATGGCTATCACACGGCACAATCAACATCCAGACATTTTCCTAACAATGACTGCCAATCCCAATTGGCCTGAAATTACTGAGGCTTTGCTACCACATCAGAAAGCTGTTGATCGTCCAGATTTGGTTGCACGTGTTTTTGAGTTGAAGCGAAAATGTTTGATGAGTGAGATAAAAAAGAAGCAGGTGTTTGGCAAAATTGTTGGATATGTTTATACAATTGAGTACCAAAAACGGGGGCTACCGCATATGCATTTACTTTTGTTTCTTCTAGGTTCAGACAAAATACATACAAGTGCTCAGGTCGATAAAGTAGTATGTGCTGAATTGCCAGATCCTATAGAAGACCCTTCACTTTTTGATACTGTTAAGGTATGAATAAACAAATAAGAACATCTTTTTATTTTTTTTGTTGGTATTTTCTATGTCCTAACTATGATTTTTTTTTAATATTGTTAAGGGTTGCATGGTACATGGACCATGTGGTGCTCGAAATCCTCAAGCAGCATGTATGGAAAATGGAAAATGCACGAAGAAATATCCCAAGGCCTTTTCGGAAACAACTACACTGGACCAAGATGGATATCCAATCTATCGACGTCGTAATGATGGTCAGGTGTATATTGTTAGGGGTCAACCGATTGATAACAGGGATGTTGTTCCGTACAACGCTTACCTTTCTAGACTATTCAATTGCCATATCAATGTGGAAGTCTGCGCGGGAATGAGATGTGTCAAATATATCCATAAGTACATCTACAAAGGTAATGATCGTGCAACGATGGTGTTGGGACTAATAGATGAGATCAAGGAATATCTCGATGCAAGGTATATTGGTCCAGTAGAAGCAGCTTGGCGGCTATTCGGTCATTCTATGCATGAAGAGATTCCAACAGTGGTACGTTTGGCACTTCATTTACCTGGAAAACATAATAGCCTATTTAACACTGAAGAATCAATGCAAGACATTGTTGCCAGGGCTGAGCAAGATATTACAACATTAACTGGTTTTTTTGCATATTGTCAAGCAAATGTAGATGCACGTGTATTCACCTATCAAGAATTTCCACAACATTTTGTTTGGTAAAATCAGAAAAGAGGTGGAAACCAAGAGAAAGGGGTTTTGCAATTGGAAGAATGTACTTTATTAGCCCTAATGCTGGTGAAATATTTTATTTACGTCTCCTACTAAGTGTTGTTAGAGGACCAGAATCATATGAATGTTTACGCACATTCAACAATATTTTGCATGACACATTCAAATCAGCATGTATTGCAAGAGGACTTTGGAAGATGACGAAGAATGGGTGCAATGTCTTGAAGAAGCTGCAATTATGAAAACTGGATACCAGTTGCGTAGGTTTTTGTGTTATTCTCACCCAATGTTCTCCATCGCAACCGGCTGCATTATGGGAAAAATTTGCAACACATATTTGTGATGATCTAGCATTTAAAATTCAAGTATTATTTTCCATTCCAAATCCAACTGCAGCACAGATTGAGGATTACGGTTTATATCTCTTGGACGAATTGCTTCAGGAATCGGGTAAAAATTTAAAAGACTTTCCTCCCATGCCATTGCCTATTGTGAATTGGAGTATAGTAGTGGGTAACAGATTGATATTGGAGCATCAACAACTCATTTCTGATGCCCAGCGTTCAGATGCGAATATCAATGTTGAAAGTCTCAATGAAGACCAACGTGCCGCTTACACTGCAATCACCACCTCGGTGTTTGAGAATAAAGGAACTACTTTCTTTCTAAATGGGGGTGCTGGAACTGGAAAGACCTTTTTGTACAATACTGTTGCCACAAAATGTCGTAGCCTTGGACACGTCGTAGTCAGCGTTGCTTCATCTGGTATCGCTTCATTATTATTGGTAGGAAGTCGCACTGCACATTCAACATTTTCCATTCCATTGGATGTATTGGAAGACTCATTTTGTTCGTTCAGCAAACAATCTTTACAGGCAGAGTTGTTTAGAAAAACAACACTGATTATATGGGATGAAGTCCCTATGCAACATAGATATTGTGTCGAAGCAGTTGATCGCACACTCCAAGACATTTGCGATAATAATAAGCCATTTGGGGGTATCACTGTTGTTCTCGGGGGAGACTTTCGACAAATTCTACCAGTCATACCAAAAGGAGTTCGCGAGCAAATTGTGGGAGCATCGTTGAGACGTTCTGTACTATGGAATCGTATGCACATTTTGACATTGAATTTGAACATGCGCTTAATTAACACAGATCTTGAGAATTCAAATTTTGCAGAATTCTTGAAAAAGGTACTCCTCTAATTTTTTTAAGAAAATCAAAAGTACTTTTCATTTCGTTATTACTTCATCGTCTTGACTATCTCTATTATACTTTTAGATTGGGACCAATCCAGAAGAAATAGTAGAGCTTCCGTCAACAATACAAAAGTGCAGATCCGTTAGTGAGTTGTTATTTACTGTGTATCCGCACCTGGCCGTAGTGGGTACCGTAACACCGACTTTCCTTAATGAACGCACAATTCTTTCTGCCCGAAATGATGATGTTAGTGACATCAATCTTGCAGCATTGAATGTTTTTCCAGGGGATACTACCACTTATTTTGCAGCAGACAAAATGTCCTTTGATGATGCACATGATCGTACTATCACAAACCGGTATCCTAATGAGTACTTGAACTCATTGAATCCTTCTGGTTTGCCTCCTTTTAAATTGGACTTGAAAGTTGGTTGTCCAATAATGTTATTGAGAAACATCGCTCCAAAGGCTGGGTTATGTAATGGCACTCGATTAATGATTGTCAAATGTGCAAATCGCATAATCGAAGCTCAAATTTTAACTGGAGATAAATTTGGCGATTTGGTCTTTATTCCAAGGATATCCTTGACACCCTCTTCTTCTGAAATGCCTTTTGAGATGACAAGGCGTCAATTTCCAGTCAGATTGGCATATGCAATGACTATTAATAAATCTCAAGGACAGTCTGTCAATTTTGTTGGAATTGATTTGCGTACTCCAGTTTTTAGTCATGGACAATTATATGTAGCGTTATCTAGATGCACATCTGGTGATCGTACAAGTGTTCTTCTCTCCAATGATACATCCCGTTCTACGACAAACATTGTGTATCCCGAGGTTTTGCTATAGTAAAAGGTACAACTTTTATTTATCCAGATGCAAGTTTAAATTTATTCATGCACACGTTTAAATATCTTGAAGACTAAAGTTAGACGAGGAGGAAAAAAAATTTTGCTATTCAATCCCATAAATTCAGTTTATTGTGTTCTTTTGTTATGATCATCCTGAATTGTTGTCCCTTTATTTATACCTTCAACACATGTGTAGCCACACTCTCCTCCATAAGCGGGCTAAACACCCGTACATTAGGTAGGCGGTTATGTTCGAAGCGGGTTAAATTGTTAAACTGTATTATAAAAATTTTGTGGACTAATGTCCAATTTATCGTAGTTAGTTCATGTTTCCTCATATTTCTATCTAATATTTGGTATTCTTGATTCTCACTTTTCAGGAACTGAATTTGGATCCTTCTGCACACTCTTTACTCAAGGATTGTAGAAGGAACTTTGATGGAAGACTCAGTTTCTACTTCACCTTCATTTTGTACCTCCATTTTGTTTTTTCCCCTTCCCGTTGTACCATCTCTAGGGACACCTTATGATGTTTACATGATTCAATACCAAAATGCTTGCTTGCTATGGCTTATGGACAATACCTTGGTAGCTTGGATCAATACTAATTTTGATTTATGCACATCTTATGTAAAGTGGTGATCTGAAAACTCTTTTCCTTTTTTGCTTTGTACTGGTCCTTTTTTATTTTATCAAATTTGTGCTGAGTTGCAAATGATTGTCGCGGGGTAATCCTTTTTTTATAGAGATGAAAAAAACTCTTCGCCATTCAAGAAAAATAGGTTAATTTCCAGCAATTTGTAACTACCTAAAAATTGAAATAATGTTTTGATTCACTATCAAGATTCAAAAGATAATTTCAATTCCAATTAGGCTGCGTAGTGCCGTAGGCACGGGCAATCACTAGTACATATATAATTCTTCCTCACTTTCCAATTACGTTTTTATTTTATTTTTGATAATTAATATTGTTTCTAATATAAATTATGGTTTACTTTTAACTTGTGTCGGAAAAATATTTTCTAAAATGAAATTAAGGTTAAAAATTTTGTATTCTAAAATGAAATTATTTTATTCTAAAATAAATGGTAAATATCTATTTATTTCAATTAATATGAAATAAACCAATTTTGAACATAAAAAATTCAAAGTGGGGCAATTAAGTCATTTCACACCTTATCCTATCATATCTTCCCTCCGAATCTTCCTTCCCAAAATATCATCCAAACACCTCATTATAAATCCACCATTCTTAAGAGGTGGGGTCACATTTCTTAACATATCACCTCACATTATATATCTACCTTCAAATCCATCATCATTCTATATCCATCCAAATGGCCGTTAAATTGTGTAGGAGTAGTAACCCTCGAGGGTTGCTTCAATCGTGAAAGTTCGGACATGATTGCACAAAACCCAAGTTTGAGTCTCCATAGCTTCATGTTGGGGCTAAATGAGAAACCTAAGGAAACCGATTACACACATCGATCAAGTGTACTGATGGTCACACAAGACCCACTCTAGGTCCCACACGGATGATTCGAACCATTCAATAATTTAAAAACATTGAGTGGGCTCAAAAAAAACCAGTTCAATCGGATATGTGTAGGTGCTTAATCTAATCTTTCATTTTTTTTTCGGATCTAGAAGATTGGATTGAGCATCTACATATATCGGATTGAGCTGATTTTTCACGGGTTCATTCAGATTTTAAAAAATAAAATAAAAATTATTGAACGGCTCGAATCATCCGCACGTGGCCGTCGGTACGCCTGATCGGTTTCTGTAGCATGATCCTAAACATATTCCTAATATCATCTGGACGTAGTGGAATCTTAATTTCTGTGACGAAGTAGATACGGTGGAACCTCTTATAGATAGTGGTGTTGTGCGACAAGACGGTACTCTCCGAAAGAGGCGACGAGATCACTTCCACGTTGTGCACCAAAAATTAAATTATGTTTTTGAGAACTCACGTTATATCTGATACAATCTACGTGCACCTCGACTAATCTATGTCAACCCAATTCCACTGTCCACCGGAAGAAGAAAAAAGTCCGATTAAAGTCAAGAAATCATCCCTTATCAACTGACCTCGGAGGTCAAGGTAACTTTTGTTTTGTTTGTTGTAAATTTGTATTTTAAAATTGGTAGTGTCCACTTTCATTGTACTGTGTTTTTTTTTTTATATATTATATACGGATGATCATGGTCGCCGGGAAATTTTTTTTTGATCCCGCAGGAACTAATATCTGGTAGTAGGTACAGTGCGACACAAGTCATTTTCGTTTAGAAGGGTTTTGGATTTTGGATTTTAATCATTATCATATTTCTCTCTAATTAATACTCTCGTTTTTCTGTCTATCTCTCTCAAATTATTACTCTATTTTTCTCTACACTTATTATCTACAAAACTAAAATCCCAAAACGAACCTGAACAATCACAATGCCTATCTTCCTATCTACTAGTATTTCCAGTTCCGTTAACTTCAAAGCTACTAGTACTAACAAACAGGCGTGTTTAAGGCTATTGATGGATCCAATAAAAGTATGGAAAAGTTGCTCCCAAACCCAACTACTCTCTCCAAAAGTTGGAATTTAAGAGATCTGGTACAATTCATGACACTGGACTAGACGGTCTAAGATATCGTGAAAATAATACAACTACTATAGATTGCATTAAAAAAAATATTTTAAAATTTATTAATTATGGAGCTTCGATATGGATTTTATGCATCTGAGCCCTTGAAGATGATAAAAATCTTTTGGATCTCACTAAACTCCGCATAGCATAGCACCGCTCAAGAAATTTCAAAGAATTCAAAAAAATTATTGCTATATACTTTCTTCATCTTTACGTATTATTCGTTTATAGAATATTTTTATCCGTGTGCGTAAACCTGTCTAGATACCGCGACTTAAAAATAAATACTCCTGCCAAATAGTAGGAGTAATATAAGTTACCAGTACATATCATACGTATATTTAAAAAATACTGTATGATCAACGTAACATAACATGTGTGACAAAAACATTGTTCTTTTCGACAACGTACGAATCTCTATAATTTTTTCCCTCTTTTTTTTTTTTTTTGGGTTTAAACAAAACACAACCACAGTCCATGGTCTGTCTAAAAAGCAAAAGGAAAAAATGTGCTCCAAAACAAAACACTCCTCGTGGTCTGGTAATTCAGGGCTCGGGAAAAACCAACACGTGCTGCTCTGGTCCACTATAACACTGTACATTCTCGTGAAGTTCAAGATCAAGCGTTTGAATTCCGCATAAATAGATGAAGTTCACATTGGAATGATCTGAACGCTACGTAGCCGTGCTCCGGGACTAATGACTAGTTACTATACCAGGGGATGCTGTCAAGCATCTCAGTGCGAGTGGCATTCAGATATTCATTTCGACACGGACACTCGAATTGAATATTAGTGCATACAAATCTATATCGTCTGTTGATCGATCAAAATTTAAGCCATTAATTATCAAAATGAATAGCTGAATCGGCCGCTCTGCACCGTTGGCAGCATCTCCCAATGCCTAGATTAGTCACCTCGACATGGCCCCACACATGACAAATGGGCACAACACCATTAAGTGTATCCATGTGAATTCCCAAATGCAGCTCAACTCCCACCCGCGCCTCATTTCCCACGCCCTTTTACATTGTTCTCATCGACTCCCCCATCCCACACCTCCCCTCTCTCTCCCTCCCCTCCCCTCCCCTCCCCCCTCTTCTCTCTCTCTCTCTCTCTTCGCTAACACCGCCATGCAAGCACTCCAATCCTCCCCTCTCCTCCCAACAAACCCCCACCGCAAAAAACCCAATGCCTTCAAGCTCCCGGCCTCCGCCCGACCCATCACGGCCTCGGCCCCGAAGCGCGAGACGGATCCGAAGAAGCGGGTCGTGATAACGGGCGCGGGCCTTGTGTCGGTGTTCGGGAACGACGTCGACGCGTACTACGAGAAGCTGCTGGCCGGGGAGAGCGGCATAACGCTGATCGACCGGTTTGACGCGTCCAAGTTCCCGACCCGGTTCGGCGGGCAGATCCGGGGGTTCAATTCGCAAGGTTACATTGATGGGAAGAACGACAGGCGCCTGGATGATAGCCTTCGCTACTGCATTGTTGCTGGCAAGAAGGCGCTCGAAGACGCTGATCTTGCGGCCGATCGCCTCGGAACGGTCTGTTTGCTATTAATACTTGTCAGTTGATGAATTTCATTTGTTTTTATCGTAGATGTAATTCTTACTCAATTGGGAAATGATTTTAACACTTCCCTTTTATCCGTTGGCACTCTTTTTTTCTTTTTCACAAGGAAAAATGACTCAAGAGGCAAGGGTAATTTATTAGTAATTCCGCATGATTAAAGACAGAAAAATGGATAAGAAGGGAGTGAGAAAATCATTTCCCAAGTATCAAATTTTTAAGTGGTGCTCGTTTTGTTTAGCTTGTGTGTATGTAATTTGACGGGTCCCACGTCAGGGGTGATAATAGAGCTGAACAAGCTTCAACAGGTGATTGTTCAAGCTTGGTTTGAAAACTTAACAAGCTTTAAAAATATGTTTGAGCTTAGTTTGTTTATGAGACGAACCGAGCTCAAACAAGCTTTAATCGAGCTGATCACAAATCGATCTCTGAGTAGGTTGGATTTTTTAGACATCACGAGTTGAACGAGCAGAGCATTTGGTTGTTTGAGCTTGGTTCGAAAGCTGAACGAGCTTCAAAAATATGTTTAGCTTGGTTTGTTTATGTAGCAAACTGATCTCAAACAGGATTTAACGAGCTCATGTGAGCTCAAACTTGAGTAGTTTGGTTCATTTATCAGCCTTAGTCACATTGATTAGAATCATGGGGCTATAAGTTTTCTGTTTACCAAATCCAAATTTTTTACCCACTGTGGTGAAGGGGGTTGTTATTAATGGTCTTCTTTTGCTTTTCGTTTTGCTGTTGTTTTTCTAAACTAACAAATCTTTCTTCTAAAAGTTCACTTTAATGTACAAGGCCTCAAAAACTTTATAAAGTGCATAGAGTTAAGGTTCTGTGTGCCTTTTAGTACGTTTCATTTGGGCTTAGTTAGTTCTAATCAAACTGTAGATTGGAGAGCACCTAAGTAGTTTAGCAACTAGCCCCTTTGGATTGTGATAAAGGGAGCGATCATTGTGAGTTGGGGGAGTCTTTTCTGTGAGATTTGGTGAGAAGGGGAAAGGAGCCAATTTAAAAATGTGATGTTGGTACTTTTGTCTCCATTTCTCACCAAACTATTCAGTCCAAATGAATGATTTGGGAAGAAACTCCAATCCTTTCTTTTCTTTCCTTATCAAATCCCTCAATCCAAATTAGTGAGTTGGGAAGAAACTTTGATCCTTTCTTTTCATTTTTTTATGAAATTCCTCAATCCAAAGGAGCTAGGTCTTGTATGCAATATAGTGAAGTGATGATAGAACAGATAAGTGAACAACCTTAGAGTGAAAAAATTGGCCATAAGCTCAAACCTTTTCACACTAATAGGATATTTGGGTTAACTATAACTTAGACTTATGACAATCTCAATGGAAGACTGAACTGGTGTTCGATTTCTGCATCTCTCGCTCTTTATGCTTCCATTACCCCGAAAAGATAAAGAGAGATACGGTATCTGGGTTTCATTTCCTTGCATTATGAACATTGGGGAACCTCTACATCCACTCAGGGAGCTTCACGGATATAGTTAAACAGAACAGGAAAACTGACTACAACGAATCAGTGTCTGAGATTAGTGTGTAAGGTGGGCAGTGGGTCCACATGTTAAAGGTAAAACTACTGAATCCCAATCAATGTTGGGCGCATCTTATTATCACTGGATAAGTAACAATTTTGGGGATGTTTATTACTCTTTGCAAATCCAAGGAGGAGGAATGTTTTAGCCTTCAAATGGTGGAGGGTGTGGGGGTGGGGGAGACTTCAGTGAGAAAGGAACAAATTCCTACTGTGCCATTAGCTGGTTTTTGGTGCAATATCCTTAATTCTGTTAAAGATTCTGTGGAATTATACCCGTTAGTTTGGCTCAAGTATTGGAGACTTTGTTTTCCTTGGAACTTCTTTCATTTCAGTGCATTCTTTCTTCCAGTATTGTTTCATCAGAATCATCACAGTTACGAAGACATAAAACTGCATTCTGGTGCTTATTAACTATGTTGAAGAAAGAACATATCTTACGGAATTAGTTTATTTCGTATTATTTGCAGATTGACAAGGAGCGAGCTGGTGTGCTTGTCGGAACAGGGATGGGTGGTCTTACAGTGTTTTCTGATGGCGTTCAGGCTCTCATAGAGAGAGGTTACAGGAAAATCACCCCATTTTTCATACCTTATGCTATAACGAACATGGGGTCTGCCTTGCTTGCAATTGAGCTTGGTTTTATGGGACCCAACTATTCAATTTCAACGGCCTGTGCTACCTCCAATTATTGCTTCTATGCTGCTGCCAATCACATCCGTCGAGGTGAGGCTGACTTGATGATTGCTGGTGGAACTGAAGCTGCCATTATTCCGATTGGCTTGGGAGGCTTCGTTGCATGTAGAGCTTTGTCTCAAAGAAACGATGATCCAAAAACTGCTTCTAGGCCATGGGATAAGGATCGAGATGGCTTTGTTATGGGTGAAGGAGCTGGAGTGTTGGTAAGTTTGCTAGTCATATGCTAGGTGGTGAAGCTCCTACGCAATTTATATGTTTTTCGGTATTGAGTGTATGAAGACCTCCTCCATTTCCAGTTCCTGGCAGCAAAAACAGGTTGCTGATCGGTCCTATTTTCATGTCTCAGAACATGATTTCAGACATCATACAGGAACATACTTGCAGAACATTTTCATGGATTTTATCCAAGTAACCCATTTTGTGTAGTATGCTAATTATGTTTTCTTCCTTTTATTTTCTTTTTCTTTGTGAAGAGATCATTACATTTACTTGGAAGTAACAATAAGTTTTCTGTGTAAAATATCCTTGTTTCTTGACTTTCATTGGCCACTGGATTGCTTTTGAATAACAATTTTGCTTTGAACTTTGAAGTTAGCTAATACTGGAGCAAGATAAGTACGCGCTGTGCACACACACACACACACAAAAAGAACAAAAAACAAATAACAAGTTATGTTGGAGCTGTCCTCCTTCCACCCATATACATAGTTATTGGTTGGAGGAACTTTCTCTGATTTTAATGGCATGGGGTATTATGAATTGAAACTTCGGTTGTACCCAAGGGTATACATATATAGTATCATTCAAAGTTTGTGATTACCTACTATATCCTTGGTAGGTGATGGAAAGCTTGGAACATGCAATGAAACGAGGTGCACCAATTATTGCAGAGTACTTGGGAGGTGCTGTAAATTGTGATGCTTATCATATGACAGATCCAAGAGCTGATGGACTTGGTGTATCTTCATGCATTGAAGGAAGCCTCCAAGATGCGGGTGTATCACCTGAAGAGGTAACTACTTCGTTTTACTTAAGGTGGAGTTTTCTAGTAATATATGCTGGATTTTGCAACTTTTTTCATAACTTTTTGAGCATGGATGCTTTCCTGGTCATTCCTTCAGCTTCAAAATCTTACTTTGATAGGTTGATGATTTTTATTGATCGTAAATTATCATCATATTTTGCACTTTTACTCCTGGATGCATGTTAAGTCCTATAAAAATATGTCTTTTGCAGAATTTTATGCTTATTTCACATTGTAGCTGTCTCGTTTTTTATTACCATTTGAACCAACACACTGAGGGCATCGCATTGTACTATTTTGTTGAACATTGTCTTTTTTTTATTATAAGTAAATAATTATATTAAAGAAGGCATTAATGCCACCCGTATACAAAAAAAGGCCAACAAGACAAAAAGAATTTTGTTGAACATTATCGTTGTGTATTGTGTACAAAGGCTGTTTTTTTCTTATCTCTGGCTGGGACTATTCTTCATTATTTATATGCTTACGAACTTTTACAAAATTACAATTTGGGTTGATGCACAAGTTGATATTTTCATGTAACTATTATTGTTGATACTCTCATCTCTCATCCACAGTTGCTTCCCTCATGGCTAAAGCCTGTACTGCTGTGCATAAAGGGCAATAAATGTTGGAATTAGCAAGCTATAGGGGCTAGATTGGATTGCATGTCTAATATTGGTAGTTGATTGCCATGTGTGGGAAGATAAATTCTGGGTCCTACATTCCATCACATTCAATTTGTAGTCTAGACTCTAGAACAAGATCTGCATGTAAGGCAGATACCAATTGTACGTGTGTTCCCGCCAGCAGCTAAATTTAGTGAATTAGCTCTGAGTCCATCAAAAAGGACGACAAACTCGGCTGCTGCTTTTATATTAGTGAAGGTATAGATAAAGAGAAAACATCCTGAAATTTTACCCTTTAGTGGTAGTTTGATCCTCTTCGTGTTAAAGCCGGTGTAGCACAGCATGAGATGCTGGCATCAGAGAGGTGAGTTTTTTTTGCTGTTCACGAGGGTTTCCCGTGAGTGATCCCCATCGTTCATGTCATCCCCTGACTTGCATATGCTTAGTAATTACATGGCCTAAGCCCTTGTTCAGCCTATAGGGAGAGCGAGAAATGGGATTTCACTATTGGTCCCTTGATGTATGAACTGGTTTAGACCTCCTGTATGGAATTTCTATCTTCTGGGCAACTGTGACAATCCGGCTGGTTGGGGCTTGGGAGGAGTGGGTTAAGTTTCAATTCTTTTAGTCTCATAGAGCCCTTGCCGGTAAATGGTGTATGTGCTTTTGTTTATGCATGCCTTCCACCCAAGATAGTATTATATTGTGTTGGTGGAATAAGGAGAAATAGGGCATTAGTGTTTGGCAATCATTGGCACGTTGTCGTGACTAACCTTAGGGGATGGGTTAGGGTTAATAGTGCTTGATTTCTGTTACACCAGCAAAATCAGCAGCATAAGAACTTTAAGTTACTGAAAGTCTGAAACCCATAAATCTAATAAATCAAAGTTATCTTTGTTTCTTCAGGTTAACTACATAAATGCACATGCAACTTCCACGCCAGCTGGTGATTTAGCTGAGGTGAATGCCGTAAAGAAGGTATTCAAGAACACTTCAGAGATCAAAATGAATTCTACAAAGGTTCTCTCTCTCTCTCTCTCTCTCTCTCTCTCTCTCTCTCTCTCTCTCTCTCTCTCTCTGTGGTCTGTCTCATGTTTGCTTATGGATCATCTTTTCTTTTGTGCATCATCATGTATTTGGTACCTCTAGAGCAAGCATACCACATTCTTATGTTGCTTGTAGTTTTCAGATAAATGTTTTTCTTCTGATTTCTTTTCCTGTCTTTTCTTTTTCATATCAGTGTTCTTCTAAGTTGTTCTACTTTCTTTTCTTTTTTCATATCAGTCTATGATTGGTCACTCTCTTGGAGCTGCGGGGGGTTTGGAAGCCATTGCTACAATAAAAGCCATCAACACTGGGTGGTTACATCCTACCATAAATCAATTTGTATGTTCTTCTTTCTACTTAGCAATTCCCTTTTGTTATGGGCCATATGTTTGGATCAATTGGATTGGATTGTCCTAGAAATTTACTTTAGCTGTTGTCTAACAGTCCATCTTTTATTCTGCTCCCTTGTTTGTTGTAGATAACATTTGTATCACAACTTTCAACCCTAACATTATAGGTGGGAACTATTTACGTTGAGCCCCTTATGTTTATTGAGTATGGGTTCCCCTAGGTTATAGAGCTCCCCATATATGGTAGCCGGTAGGAGACCAGGAATTGGCTTGAGATGTTGCCAAAAGTTTGTCATGGGCAGAGAAAAGTCGTCTTGCACATTCAAAGACAAAGTAATTGACAAAGTTTCACCCCCTGCAATTGTGTTGAACTCCACTTTAGCCAAATTGCCCCCAGTTTTCAAAATTTAAGCAAAACGTAATACAGATAATCTCAAGTACCCGGAGCTAATAGTCATTTACCCAACAGCAATAACTGTACAATAAGCGTACCAAAAACAAAGGTAGAATACCCTTCCACATAGCTTTATAAGAAACTATATAAAAAACGAAAAGGTAACCTGCACATCCCTTGACACGGTGCAGGTTGTGCGATTAAAATTTCCAGAAGCGGCTTGTGGGAGGTAGAAGACGGTATTTATCAAAAGGGGCGAGGATGACTCTTGCTAAAAGCACTATGTCGAGTTTGCCTATTCTATTTCAGTCTTTACCATCCCAATTTCAATGGCACAACGTTAGAAAAGTTGCAGAAAGATTTCCTTTGATGTGGTGTAGGAGTACGAGTTCAAGTATCGTCTTTTAGATTGGGGTACAATTTGTTCACCTATCAGGAAATGGGGTTTGGGGTGATGAGGCTATATTCAATCAAGGTCTACTGGGGAAGTAGTTATGGAGATTCTGGTGTGAAAGAGATAGGTGGTGGAGGAAAATGGTGTGTGCTAAGCACGGGGAAGGCTGGGGTGAGTGGACCTCGTGAAGGTTAAAGAAGACAGTGATCCTTTACAATTAATTCAAATAAGTCCCAACTAAATTCAAATAGAACAGGGGACCAAAACATATATCCGACTGCAATTTTAAAAGCTCTAAACCCAGTTTTAGCAATCACGGAATTCTCAGTAATTAAGTCCAGTCCTTGTTCAATACACAACAACAGTAACTACAGCACTGATAAAAGCTAATAGGAAGCCCTATCATGGATGTTTAAACTTCCACTTACAACCTTTTTCCAAGCCACAGCAATAGCAATAACCAGTTTGTCTCAACCTTGGAAAGAAACTAACGTTGAAGAGCTCCAATATTGGCATCACATGGCTTGGCATCCAACCCTATTCTCTTGTCAAATATCTAGAGATCAGTTAAAATTGTGAGTTTAAAGCCCTAACCTTTAAATTTATGGAAAAAGTAAGTAGAAAACCTTCCTCTGGCATCAACTTACGGCTTGCTGTCTCTACTGGAGCTCCTCGGTGGATGTTGCAGCTGTGTAGGTATCTCTCTCTCGCAGTTAAAGAGCGCTATGATGAAAGAATTCCGAAGCTTTGAATTTGTTGCATCCATTAGTTTTTGTTTCTTTTTTGATCCCACAATTGCTAAATTTGCATTTCCTTGCGGACAAAGTTTTCAAAGTTGCAGAAAGGACTAGTTACATGTCTGCCTCTGTCAGGTTTAGAGACTCGCCCAGCTGTGTCTGAAATCTCTTCAGACCAAAATACATAGCAACTTTTCATACACCTCATGGCATGCCTGACACATACAGAGCCGTGATCAAGGCGTATTTGTTTCCAATACACATGGGACACAGACATGGCAGCCATTTTGGCATGATGTTTTATCAGATACTAGTATGTATACTTATGTCCAGTTTGGTTGGACACAGGGTGAGCTTTTGGCTTATGCAAAGACGCTTGACGTAGTGATACCTTGTTGAGGATCTTCTTTCCCTTGTCTATAAAGGATTCTTGCATGGATTTCATCTAGGCCTTTTCCGTTAGTGTTTTTTTTTTTTTTTTGGTCAAACGGATATTCTTTTCCGTTAGTGTTGCCCGGTATAGTTCTTGATGCTTTCCTTTTCGTGTCACTAATACAGAACTTGGAGCCTTCTGTTGAGTTTGACACTGTCGCAAACAAAAAGCAGCAGCATGAAATCAATGTTGGTAAGAATTTCTGCATCCCCGTCCTCTTAATCTTGTTGACTTCCTATGGGCATTGGGGCAAGGAAAAAGAAAATGGAAAAGTCAAGTATCTAATGGCTTACAACGGTTAGATGTTTCAACGGTTCCATTTCCCTTCCTTGCCCAAATCTTTTGCCCAATTCAGCCGCGGCCCAAAAAAATCAGAAAAAGGGTAGTTAGTCCTTCTGGTATATCTGATAAATTTCTTTAGCTGGGGCATCTGGGTTAACTGACGTAAACCTATTGTCATATTCAGCTATTTCAAATTCATTTGGCTTTGGTGGACACAACTCCGTCGTGGCCTTTTCTGCATTCAAGCCCTGATCAAGCTTGCTCTGATTCTGGTAACCAGAGCAAATCTTGGTTGTTCGACGATAACTATAATTTTCAGAGGCTGCTTTGTCTTGCTTCTCGAGCATTGGTGGTTATTTATGTAGAACTTTTCATTTGGAATCTAGCTTTTATTATTGTCCTTTTTTCTTTTTTTTTTCCTTTTTTATGTATGCAAGCGAATATGTTGTCCAAGTCGAGAATGAAATTTTGTTCCTTTGAGTTGTACCGGGGGCGATGGGTATCATCAATTACGAAATTGCCCACCTATTTTAGGTTGCTTTTAGATAGGAGTGTCAAACGGGTGAATTTGGGTGTTCTGTCTGAAAGTTCTAGACGAGATTGACGCTCCCTTGCGTGTGGTATGAATGTGATGAAGACCAAATCTCACTTGTGACAGAAATAAACAGTTAAAGCAATTGAATAGTGCTCTTCTGGTACTCCTTTTGTTTTGCCCGTCTTTTTTTAAGGCCTGTTTGTTGCACTTTATCGTTATTATTAAAGAATTCTACTCTTCCACAAAAGAGAAAAAAGGAAGGAAAAAAAAAAAGAAGGGAAAACAAAGTGGACAAGTATAGACATGTAAACGATATCTTATTTTTTGTCAAGTCTAAATTTGTCTCCATATTTACGTAGAGATGCAGAAGGAATCAACAAGGTCAGAATGAGGGGCAGTGGCACCACAATTTTAATTCGCTAAATTGGTCAATTTATGCCTTGTTCTCTTCCCTTTTCAAAAAGAATTTTTTAAAAAATTCTCCCTAGATTTTCTCTATTTTCAACATTTCTCTTTCTATTTCTCTCTATTTATTATCCCTACTATTTTTCAAAGCACTTTTTAAAATACAAACCAAACAAAGCATTAGTTATAAAAAAAAAAAGAAAAAAAAAAGGGAAGTATCGTTGTGCACTGTTGGATCCAAGGTTTTAAATCTCGTATATGTACCAGCATTGACCAAATTTCATACGTTCATGCTAACATCTCCATTCGTTCATGCTAAGATATCGGTTGATATCGGACTACTTTAAATTTACTGTTCTTTTAGATACATGTCTGTGTTTTATGCTAACTTTTTTTATTTCGAAAAATAACACTAAATAGCAATAAATCTGAAAACGGTACTTTATCTAATCGTTAGCGGACTGTATCACGCCAATGGAAAAATCAGTACTCAAGCTGATACAATATTTAGATTAGATCTCTTCATAAATATGTTGATGGCCGGCTACATGTTAAAAGCCTTGTACGATTCTCGCAGACATCCTCGTACGATAATACTAACAACGGCTCCGAACGGAATTATGTTAGTGGTTGTATTTAAAAATTGTGTTTGTGGATTTTTTTTTTCATCTGCCGGATCCTGTTTGCATCACGTGGCAGGGGCACTTCAGTAGTTTTCCCCAACCATGGTTTTCCCGCCGAACGGGAAACCCTCAATCACTACTTCCCGCCAAAACCAAAACCTAGGTTGAAAAAACGGGCACCACTTTCTCTCTCCTCTCGCCTCTACTCCTCCCTGCAAATCTCTCTCTCTCTCTCTCTACTAGGCACGCAGACATTGGCGAGGCCTAGCGATGGACGTCAGCGAGGAACTGAGGGCTGCGCACAAGCAAACGTTTCGCAAATTCTTCGACCAAGATGTAACTTTACTAATCTCTCTCTCTCTCTCTCTCTCTCTCTCTCTCTCTCTCTCTCTACATGTGTTGATTTACATACAAGAAATTCTTTAACAGGAATGGAAGGACATTTACACTCACGAGATAAAAAACATGATGCATCACAAGCGCCGCCGCCTCATCCTCAACATCTCCCATTTCTTCGCTCACGAGGACGGTCACTTGGCTCGCAGGTATATATCCATATGTATATATATACACATATCTATATGACATATTTGGCTTGGTTACAAGACAAACCGATCTCAAACGATCTTTAATTGAGTGGGCTCACGAACCATCTCGAGTAGCTTAAATTTTTTAAACATCATAAGTCGAATGATTTGAGCAGTTGTTTGTTTGAGTTTGGTTCAAAACCTTAACAGGTTTCAAAAAGACGTTCAAGCTTGGTTTGTTTATGTAACTAACCGATCTTAATCGAGCTAACACAAACTCGAGGGTTTGGTTCGTCTATCAGCCCTATCTGAGATCTTTACCCTGCAGGGTAGGAATGGGTCCAGATTGGCTTTACATTGTAGTGGTTCATTGCAACCCAAAAAATAGAGGAGAACGAAATTTTCAGATATGTAATGTAATTTAGACCTATGTTTATTTAAGTCTCTTATGTGTTCCAATTACCAGGCTGCTCCAAATTCCAGGTGAGTACATGCAAGCCCTATGTGATGCGGTCACGGAATTCGCCCGCAGCCTTGATCCCAAGTACTTGAAGGAAGGGGAGCAAGTGCTTGTCGGCTTTGAGGGGCCTTTTGTGTCACGCCGTGTTACCCCACGAGATCTCCTCTCCAGCTTTATTGGTTCCTTGGTCTGCGTTGTGGGGATAGTCACCAAATGTACATTGTTTTCCCTCATTTTGGTTTTCCTTATCCAGTTAACTGCTTTTGGTATGTTTGTTAAGGTGTTTGAAATATTGGGGTTTTGGTAATAAAGTTGACGGTGCAGTCAGTTTGGAATTGATGAAGTGAATCAGATTCATTATCTGTATGTAAACACGCAGATAATAGTGGGATGATTAGAAAATGAAGTTATTCCCATTAAAAGAAGAAGAACTTGGAGTTATCAAGTATCTATGGGGAATAAAATGGAGAAAATCTTATGTTAATTTGCAAGGGAAAAAGTAAATTTGTGTTGGCGGAAAGGACAATGTGGGCCTCTGGCTATATATTTCGTTGATTATTTAAGGTGATTCCAGGAATTATCTCTATGATGCAGACCTATTTCAAATATTTGGAAGGAAAAAACCAGAGTTTTTCTTCACTTGGTTAAAGAAAGAAGGATGCATTTTAAAATTGCTGTCTACTTTGAAAAGTTTGGTACCTAATATGTGTGCCTTTTGCATTTTAAACTTCGGTCCTGCAGATTGTAAAATTGGGACCAGGGCCACAAGGCTAATATTTACAGTTGAGCTGCCACTGCTAATTTCTCTTACCTAACGGCCCAGAAATTAGTCTTTTGTCTATTTGTTCTTCTACCTTAAAAGGTGGCAGGAAGTGGGGATTATTGTTACAATCATGAACCCTTCGTATATGTTTGTTTTCCTAATCGTTTGAGAGAATTACACTACAATATTTAGTACATTGTTTAGTGAAAGTGACAGTTTATATGCAACTTTTTGTTATAGGATACTCCTACCAGTTATGTCTATGAGGGAAAACATGGCATCTCATCAATCATTGATAAATAACAGTAGCAGATTGAGTGTATGAAGGAAAGTTCTATTGATCAACCATAGGCCATGAATAGCTGCAATTTAGGTAAATAAGGTATCTAAATTTCTGAAAAGTGGGCATAAAATATGTGAAAGGGTATTGTAAGTGGGAACACATGAAATGTGCACGGGATCCTAATTATTTTATTGTTATCCCCGCCTTAACTACCGCTCTGCGGGCGGTCTTGAGTATGACCATGCTATAAATTAGAATGTCTCTTGCAGAGATCAATAGTTGAACCGAACAAGTAATCCCATTGGTAGTTTCTTTTACTCCCCAATTATCACTCCTCTATGAATTTTAGTTACTTATGTCACACATTGACTAGTGGAACTGAACAGATTAAAAAAAAGAGTTAGCAACATTGTGCTTTTTATATGGTACCTCTCATATCCTCTATGATGATACGATGTATAACCATCTTGTTAGTTTTCCACCCTCAGGTTCTCTTGTAAGGCCAAAGGTTGTCAAGAGTGTTCATTTCTGCCCTGTAACTAGTGCATTCACTACTCGTGAATATCGAGACATAACATCCAATATGGGCTTGCCCACAGGGTCTGTGTATCCAACACGGGTAATCTATCTTTTGCTTTCAGTCTCTTAAAATTCTTTTTGCAAGATACGGTGTTTTTAAAGTGGTTAGTTTTTCCAGGATGACAATGGGAATTTGTTGGTGACTGAGTACGGGTTGTGCAAGTACAAAGACCATCAAATTATTTCGATGCAAGAGGTGCCTGAGAATTCTGCTCCTGGCCAGCTTCCACGAACTGTGGATGTCATAGTTGAGGATGACCTGGTGGATTCATGTAAACCTGGTGATCGTGTGGCAATGGTAGGGATTTATAAAGCTCTTCCTGTGAAAAGCAAGGGCAGTGTCAATGGGGTGTTCAGGTTGGTTTAGTCGGATTCACTATTTTGTATCTGTATTCATTAAGTCCTGTGGTACAGAACCTTAATCTCGTGAATCACATCTTTCTAGGACTGTGCTTATAGCCAACAATGTTGCTCTGTTGAACAAAGAGGCCAATGCACCAATCTACACTCCAGAGGATATTAACAACATTAAGAAAGTGTCTGAAAGAGATGATATCCTTGACCTACTTGCTAATTCAGTGGCACCATCTATACATGGGCATTTGTGGATAAAGAAAGCAGTAATTTTACTGATGCTAGGTGGAACTGAAAAGAACTTAAAAAATGGGACCCACTTGCGAGGGTGAGTGACGCTTTATTCTTCAGCATTGTACTTGACTGAATAAACCTGTTTCCATTTTTCCATATTGCTCAATTCAGTATCTTGTTTTTGAGTCTTGTCTTCGTATATCCTGTTTCTTTAGTGACATAAACATGATGATGGTTGGTGACCCTTCTGTTGCAAAGTCTCAACTGTTGAGAGCAATTATGAACATTGCTCCTTTGGCCATATCAACAAATGGTCGGGGTTCATCTGGTGTTGGCTTGACAGCTGCAGTTACTACAGATCAAGAAACTGGTAATACTTTTTCGTGGGCTCCAACATCTTAGGACCATAGAGTATTTTCCTTCATTGTTTGTTTGAATGAAAGTAGTTTTCCTATGAATAGGAGAAAGAAGGCTAGAAGCTGGTGCAATGGTTCTTGCTGATCGAGGTGTTGTTTGTATTGATGAGTTTGACAAGATGAATGATCAAGATCGTGTTGCTATACATGAAGTCATGGAGCAGCAGACTGTTACAATTGCTAAAGCTGGCATTCATGCATCACTAAATGCTCGATGCAGCGTGGTAGCAGCTGCAAATCCTATATACGGAACTGTAAGTTGTGTTATTTGCTAATTTCAATGCATCAATACTTGTTAGTCCCCACATCCCTTAACTTTAGACCGTTGTCCTGTTTTGCTTGTCCCATTGTATGTGTCCACTTTGAAAACTCAATGTACAAATTATCACCATACCCATTTTACCATTCTCTATTGAGTTCTGTATTCAAAATTTCAAACTCACACCCACACCGATGACTAAAGGGTAACTTTGGCAACTTGCAACGTTTAACGTGTAATAATTGTCTCCTTATGTAGCTGGATTCCCCAAAAAAGGACCTATTACGGATGGATGGAGTAATCAACATGGGCACTTTGCCCTAAAAAATAACTCTAGCTGGGTTTAGCATCTTTTTCTTTTATGTCTGGTCTTAACATCTTCTTGGATGTATGTGCAGTACGACCGTTCACTAACTCCAACCAAGAATATTGGACTCCCAGATTCTTTGCTTTCTCGCTTTGATTTACTGTTTATCGTGTTGGATCAAATGGATCCTGATATTGACCGTCTAATTTCGGACCACGTCTTGCGCATGCATCAGTTCCGATCCACAATAGATGAAGGTAGGTGAGCAGTATTATATTAGTTGAAAAGGTCTTTGGCATTTTCAATACATTTGATAAGGCTCACGTGAAACTACTCATTTAGGTGGGGCAACACTTGATGGGAGCTCAAGGTATGGAGGGGAAGAAGAAGCTGAGACAGGTTCATCTGTTTATGTAAAGTACAACCGAATGCTACATGGGAAGAGGACAGAACGTGGTCGAAAACGTGACACCCTCACTATCAAGTTTCTTAAAAAGTATATTCATTATGCAAAGCATAGAATTCAGCCAGAACTGACTGATGAGGTGCTGATTGTTTCTCACATCAATTGGTCTTTCCTTTCAATTGTCAATTTGCTATAGCCTATTCATGCAGAAGTCTGCCAAATGTATTTGTTTCCATGCAGTTTCTATTGGTGGCCGTTGGACTTGTTTCCTCCATGCACCTTAGATTTGCTAGATTTTCCTTGTGCACTTTCTAATGCTGTCCATCTACAGGCATCTGATAACATTGCAACTGCATATGCAGAGCTCAGAAATGCCAGTTCAAATGCAAAGGTTAGTATTGAATATTGCTATTCAAGCAAGCATATCAGATGCTAAGGTTCTATGGCTGTTGCTTAAATCGTCTCTTACAAAGTTCTCTTTTTAGACTGGGGGAGGAACACTTCCAATAACTGCCAGAACCTTAGAAACCATGATACGGCTCTCTACTGCTCATGCCAAGCTAAAGTTGAGCAGACAGGTATGAGATTTTATTGCATGTCAATTGGAACCTATGCAATTATCCTGAAGTGCAAATTTATTGTCATCTTGGACCTGATAAGGCTTGTGTCTGAGAATATAGAGATCATTAAATGATGTAGCTCTAACCCGTTTATTGCTATTAACCTTCTGGTTCTTGTTATTTCCGTATGTGAAGTTCTCATATTGGATTGGTCATTCATGACACCCAATTATGTTTAGTTGATTTAACCTGTTGAGTGTTAACACCTGCTTCTAGATACTTACTTTGTCTTGGGCGGCAGGTTCTAAAGTCCGATGTTGAGGCAGCTCTTAAAGTTCTAAACTTTGCCATATATCACCAAGAGTTGAATGAAATGGACGAGCGTGAGGAAGGAAGAGAAAGGGAGTTGGAGAGAAGACGCAAAGCTGACCACGATGGTGGTGATGATGGTATAGCTGACCGAAATGGTGCAAATGGTGGCAGAGCTGATCATGATGGTACTTTTGTTGGAGGAGGGTGAGTGTGCAATACTTTTCCTATGCAAATCACTTAATGTGAAAACTTGTACATGTGCTTTCTATTTACTATTTCGTAAGCAAGCGGGCCATCTTATGGACTAAATAATCATCCTTTGTTTCTTTTGTTTACACATTTTTGTTTAATTTAATTCAATCCTCATAGCGCTGATAGGTAGGAATCTTTAGGCCAGTTCTTTATTCTTTCTCACTTTTTGTTGCTTTATCCCTATGTCCAAGCATGTGAAAGGATATTGGTTTCTATGTGTTGTCCAGAAGGAACTATTTTGCGTGAATTTGAAATCAATAGACCCAGTTTTCCTCTTCTGTCTTCTACTAATGCTTCATAACTGTTTGAAACTTGGTTTAGTGTTATTTCTCTTCCCTTCAATTTTGGTAGTATGTATTACCTTTGGAAAAGTGTAGAGCAATCCAATGATCCGCTGACTACATTCTAGATTAAGTGCAAATTTTACTCTTGAAATGTAATAGTTTGGGGTAGAAACACTACTCTTCAAAATGTATAAAGAAACAGGAAAGCATAAAAGAACTTAACTATTCCGTAAGTTTTTTTTTTCTTAATTTTCTTGATTCTCTTGCACATAGAAGTCATCTAGTACAATGGTGCTATGGGGAAGTATCTTGGAATACATGAACGGAGCCTTAACTGCCCTTAAGTGCTAGCATTGCATTGTAAAAAAAGAAAAAAGGAAGGTCATGATTTAGCAAACAAAGGTTGTTTATTTACTGCCAAGCTTTCTTGGAAAGCAATTGTTATTGCACTTATAGTAGATACAGATAAATATTAAAGCCTTAAATCGAATGCATTCTACGTTGTTGGGAAAATCAGTAGTTGCGCCATTAATTAGACAGATTAAGGCTGCAGATTCATACTGTAGCATCCCTTAGAGAAGAGCGTATAGATTCTTAATTGAGAAATCACGTGGACGATATGATATTATATGAACATCTTCGCCATCTATTTTCTTAGCCCATGCACTTCTCCTGCTGTGAACTATGTTATGTGGTTAAGCAAGTTAACCAAACTGCCAAAGCCCATATACTTAAGTTTCTGATTGGATGGTTCCTTACTTTTCTGAGGTATTAGACTATTAGTTGTGTTTTCCGCTGGAGATATATCGTGAATTTATTATTTTATTTCTGAAATACTTCTTTTACTTTTCCCACCATGTAGGACTGCAGCCATGGAGGTAGACGAGCCTCCTGCAACTCAATCTAGTGTGGATGTATCCCCAGAAAGGTTTGTGACATGAACCATTGAGCAACAATTTGTTTGTCCATAGTCAATTTGCTATTGTTCCTTGTTAGAGTAGTTAACAATGCTTCCTCCCTTGCAGAATAGAAGCATTCAATACTTTGTTCGGTCAGCATGTACGTGAACACCACTTGGATCGCATATCTATTGGTGATATTCAAACTGCTGTTAACAGCCGGGCAGCTGTAGCCTATACGGAGGCGGAGTTAATGTTCTTGTTGGAGGTAAGCTCATTTTTCCGAGTATATTAGTTGACATGGCGAACAATGAAATGTTATATTTCCGAGTATAACAATCTGGTGAAACTAGTTTCAATTCCAACTTGCGTTACTCAAAAGATTAACTCATACCGGAAGTTCATTTTTTTTTTTTTGTGCAGAAACTGGGTGATGGCAAAATTATGATCCATGAGGACACAGTCTATATATTGTGATCAAGCGGAACATCCTCTCAGCACTCAATGGTACCTTTTTTTTTTTTGTTGTAACATCAATCTTTTATGGTCATTGCAAAAAATCCTTTCTGGGCTTCCACCTGGTTATGCAATTGATTTGTTCTACTTGTTTATCGACCTATTGTACTTGACCTCAAAGCTTGTACGTTTTAATTTTCTGAAATACACCGTGTTTGGTTGCAATTCAGGATGTTGTTTTGGTTAGTCATTTAGTGCTCTGTCAAATTGATTCTAGAAAGTACAACCATATAGAGTAGTGACTTTCTAGTAGATGAATGACAGGAACTGTAATGACCCTCACCCGCCCCAACTGAACCTGCTTAACTCTTAGTCTAACCACATAGCTTTTTAGATTAACCTCGGGTTATATAGTAGTTGGTTGGAATCTCTTATAAATTACTTTACTTTTCCCCATTTTCCCGATGTGGGACTTATGGGCTGGGGTCTCACAATCTTCCCATCTTATGATGGTGCAACGTCCCCATTGCATTGGCCCAACAACCTTCCCCTGGTGGCCATGGTGTGTTGGCCCAACAACCTTCCCTGGTGGTCATGGTGTGACACTTAGTTATGTACGGCACAATCAATGTACTTGTACTAAATTCTAGAGGTGGTCCCTACCATGTAGACCAGAGTTGTGCTCTTATACCAACTATAATGACCCGTCCCAGCTGACCTACATAACCCTTAGTCTAACCACGTGACTCAAAAGATTAACCTCAGGTTATATAGTAGCTGGTTGAAATCTTTTATAAATTACTTTACTTTTTCCCCATTTCCCGGATGTGGGACTTATGGACTGGGGTCTCACAATCTCCCCATCTGTGAATGATTTCAGGAAGCGTATCTATTGCCAAAGCAACATGGTAGCTGTCTCATTTGGAGGAAGCTGTGGCAAAGGCTCTGTCTATTCTTGTGCTTGAATGTTGATTTTTTGGAGTCGCAAAACTGATCCAATTATGTTGTAATGGTGCACTTATTCACCTTGAATAACACTGAGAATAGCTCTTATTTGACAACGGCATTTGACATTGGTCATCCTTTCAAATCGACAAACTAATGTGATAACGACCTCGGGTCACTGTACACTGAGGACGAAAGCAGAAGCACAATAAGAGGTTGACGACTTAAAGTTGCAGGGCTTAGGTGATCGAGAAGAATGCTGCCAATGTTGCCTCTTTAGTCTTTGCTCAGGCATTCTTCATCACCTAAGGACTGCAACTTTAAGTCGATCTCTCTTTGCAAAATAAGTTTGCTCCAAGTGG
Organism: Rhododendron ovatum; assembly: GCA_019656835.1. Taxonomy (NCBI): domain Eukaryota; kingdom Viridiplantae; phylum Streptophyta; class Magnoliopsida; order Ericales; family Ericaceae; genus Rhododendron; species Rhododendron ovatum. The sequence continues at coordinate 5,210,895 of CM033793.1, read as the reverse complement.
CCGGCCTGTCCTCTCCAATTGCTTGGATAACTGTAATTCCTTGTTTTCTCGTCAATGGTCTGTGATTGGCTTTATGGTTGTAATTCAGCATTTCAATTTTGCAAGAACAATATTGATTGTTGGATATCCCCAAATCCCTCAAAATTTTCCAATCTAAGATTGTTATACCTGCCTTTTCCTACTCCAAGGCTTCCGTATCCAAAATCATGGAAAAAACATGATTGAATTCATATTCAAAATTACTAACTTAATTAAAAAGAGATAAGAACAATTATATGGTTAAATAAAGCATTCGAAAAATAAATAAATAATCTGCAAATACTAATTAACACAAAACATGAGGTTTCATCCTCAACCCTCGTCTAAGAACTTTGCCTCTCATGAAAGTGAACCTTCCCATGCGACGACTAAAAACCATTGAAGCTTTTCTCCTCTTTTAACTCCCAGCCGAACTCTTCTTTCTACTGTGTTCTCTAGCCGTAGCCGAGATGATCCCCTCAGGAACCCACCGTGCTTATTTATAGATGAATGCCGAGTATTTGCCTTCCAAAGAAAGATTCTTTTCCTAACGAAAACTCTCCTTATTCAGTGATCCCCTTCCTTATGAGTTCTAATTGGACTCAAGTACGTACACATTTTGCCTAATTAGCTTCTAATTACTCTTTCTCACTTCGGCAATGTCGATCACATGCAAGCCATGCATGAGTTGTTGTCCTGACAGTATCCTCCAAGCAATCAAATTGGATGCTGTTCTTCATGGATGGACCAACCACTTGGACATTATGTGTTTTGAATCCGAAGGGCGAAATATAAGTTTTTATCATTTTTTCCTGCAAATTAATAATTCAATGTAAGTGACTGAAAAGATAATAATCATAGTCAATTACGAACATTTAAGAGCTAACAACATATCATATAGGGAAGTGTCAATAGTTTGTGCTCATCGCATTTCGGACTGTGTATGAAGTGGTTCCCCTTTGTTTGGTCGCGGCTTACAACAATGTACTCATCCAAAGGAAGGAAAGAAAAAGGGTCTACGAAAATATTCTAACAGAAAGTTCGAACTATATAAGCGTCGCTGATGGTGATGCGTGATTTAACTACAATCTTTACAACATGACCATTATGCAGTATCATACCTTTGTTTAAAAATCAGGGTGCACCGTCATCAAAGAGCACTTTATAGAACCGTTTTCTTTCTTCAGGATCAAATAGGCCACCGACATCACTGCCCAGATCACCTTGTTCACTCATGTCAGTGCTTGGGTCCTTCCTTTTCTCTGATCTTTCCAAAATCATACCTTTCTTCTTCTTCCTTTCCAGATTCATCGAAAGGTGCCTCTGATTATATTCATGAAGTCCCTCCTGCATGAGTTCCCCAAACTTCTCCTTCACAACAACAAGTGGATCCTTGTCATTAAGTTCCGACCCATTGTATCCTTCTCTAAGAAGAACTGTGTAAATCTGATACTTATTTGAGACATAGAATATCCCAGGATGCTTAAGCAGCAACACATTTAACTTTTCTGGTAAACGGAATTCTCTTCCAAAATGACCTAACTTCACAATTGACAGTTTCTTCCACAAGGTCAGTGACAGTAATTCATGCACCAAACTCACCGTTCTCTTTTCCATTTCTTTTGATCCCTCCACTAAACCTCTGGGATCTGAGTAAGGAGAAATATAGGCAGTTGAATTAAACTCATGAAATCTCTCCCATGATTTGATCCAAGTTGAAGGTAATGAACATGAAAAGCATGGCTCAGACTCTTGTTTTCGGGAGACAATTTCAATTGCAGAAACCGCTAAATCAGGATTCCAAGAAACAAGCTCAATCTCCATTGAACTTCGTCTCCCACTGTAATTAACAAGTCGAAACATCTCTGGGTACTTGGGTACGATTCTAATCAAATAATCATCTGGAAATCCAAAATATCTCTTCAACTCATTAATCTTCATGACATTGAGCCTTTGGTTCGAGCTCATCATCAACAACTTTGCAAGTCGCTCTGCAAATACTGGTTCCTGCATCTCTTTCACACGTTCTTCGTCATCCACCAGAAACATCATTCGCTTCGTCAACCCACAATAGTACTCATCATCCTTAAGATAAACTTCAAAACAACAGGGGTACTTTTTCAGCCAATTGAGAGCTTTGCCTTGAAGATCAAGTGTTTTGAACTTTCTCTGGAGGAACTTAACTGTTGCCACCTGGTTGGGGCATCGCGTTATGATATTCTTAATCTGATTATTTACTATCCAGCGACGGTTACGAGATAGAGCTGATTCAAGATCAGGGTCCTTCTTCATTGACCAAAGAGCGAAATTTCGAAGACTATGAAGATGACGTGGTGGAGAATAGATACTAAATTTCAAATACGTTTGATATTGAAGATACATTGTCAAGTAACTCACCAATTTGTAATTATAGGTATATAGCTTCCAATTTCCAGTAGATAATGGCCCTGAGCAAGAAGAAAGGAAAAGTATGAAAAAGTTAACATAAAAACACGACAACAAAACTTTCTTGGACCTTTTTTCTACCGACATTAAAAGGAAGGAAAGCACTGTCTCTAAGTCACACAAATTTTGCATTTTGTTGTTAAAGTATCTCAGGAGATGGTTTAACTAGCAATAGAGCTATGCCAGTAACTCGAAATTCAAAACATGCTAAAATCATAATCTGCTAAAGCAGAATAATGATGTCTTTGGAGTTGAGGAGAGTAGCATTGAGCAATATTCTTGCTTGCAAACGGAGATAATAAGGAAAATGCTGCATGCACCAGAAATCACACCAAATGAAAGAAAGATATCCCAACAATGCCATCCTCCCATCCAAGAAGTATAACGCCCACTTTTGCTCTTTCCACTTCACACTACCAGCCATGTATTCTCATTTCTCAGGTTTCATTTTGCTAACGAAGAAATAAGTTAACTAAAGGGCATAAAAACCAAAAGTACCAAACAAAACAAAATTGACGCTTGAATCCCAATCAATTGGGATCGGCTACAAGAATCACTTATCTCCATTAAGGTTTGTTGAGGGTATCGTGTACTATAATTTCAAAAAAACAACCCTAGATTATTTCGAATTACCGGTTCTCTACCCTTAGTGTTACCCTCTATGCAAGTCATTAACCAAATCGCAACCCCTAAATAATTTAAACTTTCAGATAATTTACGTGTACAACTATAATTTTCCGTAGAGATTTACTCTTCTATTATTTATCCCTCCTACTGGTGAAGTGGCCCTGCTTTACCTTGTCAACTTGTTTTGCCGAAGTGTACATGAAAACCACGGAAAACAGGCTAACACTGATGAAAAGGTTCAGGTGGGTTCTCCAAAGCAAGCAATGAAAGGGTTGGCTACGGCTTTCGCTGGCAATCAAGGTAGGTGCGAATCCCTAGCACTTCTTCGATACCAATTTGTTAAATGTTAAATATCGAGGTTTTAATGAAGGTCTAGTGTACACCCCAGCTGCTCTTCCTTGGAATTAATTGAGAGGCATGTTCTAACTATATAAACAAATAGAAGAAGCGTGCAATATGGAGTGCAGCATCAACCAAGGGAAAATACTGACGCATCAAGAATCTACGCAATCTCAGTTCAAAAAAAAAAAGAAAAATCTACGCAATCAGGAACCTTAATTCAATGAACTGGGAACCAATTTGAATATAAAAAAGAGGCATCGAAATTTCAGAAACTCGGGTGTCTGAAAGGAATGAAGACGAACGTTGAAAAAACTCGAGCTTTACCCCCAAATTTCAGAAACTTGGGTGTCTGAATAGGGTGCCTTGCTCGAGATGTGTTTCGGAGTCGGAGCAGGAAATCGGTTCACGTAGTCGACTCAATTCGTAGGGCTTAAAAGTTAAAAGCAACAAGATGGAACGAGGTCTTCGGCAGTTGCTCCCCTAGGGTAATGTGCCCGGCGAGAAATCACCGTTCCCAGACCCGAAGAGGAAGGGAGAGAGACTTACTGTCACGCTAGCTAGGACATCGGAGTGCGCCGGAGTGTGGTCGGCGAACCAGAACTAGCAGTGGGAGGGACAGAGACGATAGTCCGTTAGTACAAAATCATGACGGATGGATTCGAAACAAGTTGATCAGTCTCGGCCCCTTACTCCCTGCAAGAACTTATGCAAGGATTTACCCTCTGAGAAAGAAAGTCCATGGGTACAGAAAAATTGGTACAGATTTTGTAAATAGATTTTTCGTGGGGCTCACTACGGGTCCCATATAAATGATCCGAGCCCTTCATTAAATGTAAAATATTTTTTCAAGGGTTCCTGCAAAAATTCAGCTCAATCCGCTACTTATAGATATTCAATCCAATCATCTAATTTTTCATTTAAATTTCAGGATATGAAAAAGTTAGATGATTGGATCGAATATCTATAAGTATCGGATTGAGCTGAATTTTTGCAAGAATCCTTAAAAAAATATTTCACATTTACGATTGGCTCGGATCATTTATATGGGACCCGTAATGACCCTACAAAAAATCTATGTACAAAATATGTACCAATTTTTCTGTACCCATAGACTTAATCGAACCCGACCTTGAAAACAGAAAGCCTACCCACATATAATCTATGCACAGATTGTGCACAGATTTTATTGTGGGGCTCACCACAGGTCTGATACAAATTATCCGAGCCGTTCATTAAATGTAAAATATTTTTTCAAGAGTCTCCATAAAAAATAATCTCAATCCAATATCTATAGATGCTTGATCCAATCATATAACTTTTTATTATCCAAAAATCTGAATGAAAAGTTAGATGGTTGGATGAAGCACCTATAGGTATGGAATTGAGCTTATTTTTTACGGAGAACCTTGAAAAAATATTTTACATTTAATGAACGGCTCAGATGATTTGTATGGAACCTGTGGTAAGCTCTAGAACGAAATCTGGGCACCATCTGTACATAGATTGCTGTGTGTGGAGCACAGTTCAAAAATAGCTTTTTCACTCTCTCCGTTCACGTACATGCGCGCGCGAATTATGAGTTATCTCGACCCATTTTAACATCGATCTTGCTATTGGGCTGACAATTAACACACTAGAAGATAAGAAAAATATATATTTTTGTGTATTTTTTATATTATTTAATACACATTCACACAATCGCTATTAATGAGCTGATTTTAGAGTTTTCCTTTTTAACATTTACTTTTGCCACGTGGCCTCACACAGTTTCTTGCTAAGAAGCAACAATTTGTGGCGGCTGGCAGTTTCAAGATATTTTATAAATCCAAATGAACCATCAAACCATGGCCACTGCTCTGCTCTTGAAAACCTCTCTCTTCCACACCCTTTCTTTCACCCTAAAACCCTTCTCTCTCTATCCCTTACCCCTCAAATCCCACTCTTTTCACCTCAAAGCAGCCATGGTACATGTCTTTTCCCCCACTTTCCCCCCCAATTTTCTTGAAAAAGTTTTTTTTTTTTGGTTCTTTCCATTTTTCATACGTTGAATGTGTTTCTTTGCCTGTTTTTTAGGCGGAGGGAAGTGAAATCAGAGAGAAAAAGGAAGCGGGTGTTGTCGGTGAAGAAAAGAAGAAAGTATTTGTTGCTGGTGCCACTGGAAACACTGGGAAGAGGATTGTGCAGCAGCTTCTGGCCAAGGGTTTTGCTGTCAAGGCTGGTGTTCGTGATGTTGATAAGGCCAAAACAAGCGTCTCCGAGGGAAACCCTGATCTTCAATTTGTGAGTGTTAAGGATCAAGATTGAAATTTGGGTATTTGATTTCTCAATTTGAGTTCTGTTTAATAGCTGGATTTCAGTTATTGGCATAGTCTGAATTTTTAACACCATTGTCGATAATCACCACACAAAAAAAAAAAAAAAAACCCACCACCATAGTTGATAAATGCCAAAATTGAGACAAGTGATGCCCCAAAAACATTGAGCGATTTCAATTTCTCAGAAAGAACAATAGATTGTGCCGCATCTCCAATGGTAGCGAGACTTCACGTACATAAGCGCAAAACAATTTAGGCTAAACAAATTCTAACTAAAAAACCGGCATTTCATCTGGACTTGTCCATAGGGAAACTAGTGCTTAAAAGTTAAATCCATGTATTGCATTCCCTAAATGTGTCAACATTGGTAATAGAAGTGATTTGCCTCCAGCTTTCGACATTATTCAATTTGTAATTACCATCCCAGTTTTGGATTCTTGGTGGCATGTGTCAACACCTCTGGAGAATGTAGCCTGATACTTGCTGCTAGAGTTAAAAATCTTTAGAAAATATCAGTTCTGAGAAATCAGCTTCTGTGTGTGTGTCTAGCATGATGAGTGGGTAACTTTGTACTCTCTATACATGGGAAGATAGGGAATAAGGGAATCCCATGTGGCAAGATTTTACCTTTTTTCTAGCTATTTCTTGTTGGGATTTTCTTTGCTGTTGGTAGTGATATAGTGATATAGGATGGACTTTTGTAGTTATCTAACCTTAGAGGTAAAGAGCCAAAAATTGACATATTGGACAAGAACTCATGAGACAAACTTCTCAATTTTAACTGCTACTACTTATTAGACGATTGAATGTAGTTAAAATTTGTGAATCCAAATCACATTTCCCCATAGAAAAAGGGGATCTAAATTATGGTCTGCGCACAATCTGCAAAATTTGCTGAACTCTGAATTTGGCTGGACAATGTGCACGCATGTAATATGCAAAGTGCACCGAGTCCACCGACACTTACACGGTTAGAGTGACATCAACAACTAGCACGAGGAGAAGAGGATTATAGTAACCATCACAAGATTTTGGTTTGTTTTGGGGATGCATGTGTCCAGGTAAAGGCAGATGTAACTGAAGGTTCAACAAAGCTAGCTGAAGCTATTGGTGGTGATACGGATGCTGTAATATGTGCGACTGGTTTTCGACGTTCTCTGAATTTACTGGATCCTTGGAAGGTTAGTTTGTGTACTGTCACTGTTAATAAGTTGTGTAGTTTAGTTTAGTTTAGTTTAGTTACCATTGAATCTTATCCCTTTGTGGGAAATTCTTAATGTTTGATGGTAGGATAATTGCATCCCCTAACAGCTTAATAATTACATTTACTTGTCTATTCCCCGTCTTATCTGGCTAGTTTTTGTAAGGTGAAGAGTATTCAGTTTAAATTTTCTAGTTAGTGTCTGACAAAATTCAGATCAAGTATCAAGATTTGCTCATCCTCCCACAATTGATATTCCATTCTGGCACCATGAGGGTAATTAGAGAAGGAGTTGGGTTAATCTCAGGCTACATCCTGGAAGGCTGTAAGCTCATAACTGATTCATATGGATTGTATAGAGTAAATGAGTTTGTCTCAGGAGTTCATGGATCCTGTGAACTCAATAGGCGAAATCTGCCATTCCATGGACGACAGCCTATTTGCATCAGATTTCTTCACTGTTCTCCATGAGCTCATAGCAGCTCTAATATCCCTTCAGTCTGGCCTAACCTGTTTCACATCCAAACTTTGATGCTGAAAATTTTCTGCTCTAATATCCATTTTCACGCAAATTTTCCATCTTTTTTACTCGTAGCTTTGATGCAATCTTCTCCTTTTCTGTTGTTCAATAGTTTAACTCTGTAAAATCTTCGGTTGCAGGTTGATAATATTGGCACGGTGAACCTGGTTGAAGCATGTCGCAATCTTGGTGTTAAGAGATTTGTGCATGTTAGTTCTATTTTAGTCAATGGAGCTGCTATGGGACAGTTGCTTAACCCGGCTTACATATTTCTCAATGTGTTTGGACTTGTATTAGTAGCAAAGCTTCAAGCAGAGAAGCACATCAGGAAATCCGGGATCAACTACACAATTGTAAGGCCGGGTGGATTAAAAAATGATCCTCCAAATGGAAATATAGTCATGGAGCCAGAGGTGAATCATTGAGAGGAGTTATTTTAGTTTTACATGTTAAATACGTTCTCTCCTATTTGTTGGTCTTCATGATTTCTCTCTCTCCAGGATACTTTGTACGACGGTTCCATATCTAGAGATCAAGTTGCTGAAGTTGCTGTCGAGGCATTGATTCATCCTGAAGCTGATTACAAAGTAGTGGAGATTGTTGCTCGTGCTGATGCTCCGAAAAAAACATTTCCGGAACTATTTGGTTCTGTAAAGCAACGGTGATCTGACTTGCTTGAATTCAGAACGGGTGTGGTACTTCGGAGGACATTTATTACCTAGGATTATCACCTATTTACATGCCTAAATGCGCCGAGGTGATTTTGCTACATATGCATAATCTGATGCTACTTGAAACAGATACAATTAAAGATGCTGTGCGAGAGCCTTACTGTTATTCTTGTTTCCGATACTTTCATTTTCATGCAATGTGCCCCTTTGCTTCACAGTGGCATTATTTGGTGCTATCTTTTCAGTTCTACTTGTGAAACCCGGTTTCGAGTAAGCTATCTTTTTTGCTTTGGGTAGAAACTAGAATAAAATCTGAGCAAATTCTGTGGGGTTTTGCTCAGATTTTGTGAAATGACATCAAATAAATTGAAATGAAAGGAAAAAAAAATTGAAATGAAATAAAAACCAGTTACAGGCATGCAAGAAATTTACAAAAATCAAAACCAAAGATTGTTCCTTTGTATGTTTCGCAAGCCAAAATCCGAGCAAAAAAATGTCCTGAGTTTTCATACACAAACAGGAGCAAAAGCAAGATTTCATATTTGGGTGCCAACTTATTCACTCTTCTCTTATACTGTCGACTTTTATGGACCCGGTTATCCGTATGGATTCATTCAACTCACACTCAAAAGATAACATATTCGCGATTTATTTCATCCAACAAAAAGGAATCATGTAGAAATAATGGAATTTCAATCAATTTTTATCAAGAAATTTACGAGTATAAGGGAAAAACTAAAAAAGTATTATCTTATTTTTGTTTCAACTGTCACAATGTAAATTGAATCTTATTGCAAGAAGACAAAGAATACGTGCAATAAATTTTAAAATGTACATAGGAATATGAATAACTGAATAATAGGAAGTTGTTAATTTTAAAATTTATTTTACTTTGAAACAAATGGAGCGTAAGTGACAATTATGGTCCTTTACCGGAAAAAACAGGAAAAAGAAGTGACAAGGATAGTCCAATAAAAATGAACCATAGTTCTCCGGAGGGTAGAAATGTAAAACTTCAACGTCCATCGCCATTAATTGTATTTATCAGAAACTTCAAGAGAGATCGTTGTAAATTTTCCAAAAACCAAAGGCAAAAAATGTAATTTACGACCTAGGGTTTTCCTCTCTCAGCCTCCCCTCATATATAACCGCTGCGAAAACCCTAAAATCCCTCCTCCATCGTCCCCACCCATAATCGCGCCGAGAGGTAGAGAGAGAGAACTCTGCAGAAATGGTGACTTACAGGGTAAGTTCTTTCAGCTTTACTTCTCCCCCTCTAATTAGGGTTTTCTAATTTCTCTGGATCTGGCTATGCGTGTAATTGGTCTGAGTTTCTCTCTGGTTTTGGTTTTACGCGCAGTTCCATCAGTACCAGGTCGTGGGGAGGGCTCTCCCTTCGGAGACCGATGAGCACCCCAAGATCTACCGCATGAAGCTCTGGGCTACCAACGAGGTTCGAGCCAAGTCCAAGTTTTGGTATGTATCTCTTTTCTGCACCTTTGTTATAGTATGGTTGTAGTGTTTTTGATTCGTCTGTATAGATTTTCCCAAATTTGAATTACATTCAAGTCTACATTTTGTTAGGAAAATGCTACCACAGTCCTTAAGGTGATGGATAATGTGTAAAAGGTGTATCGATATCCGAGAAAAGTATATTGACGTCTGCGAGATTGTATCTATCCGTGAGATGCCTGTTAAAATTTTAGCAAGACCCTTTTTGTTATTATTATGTCAATTTCTTATTTACAGTTATCCAAAACAATCACTCTTTATATGTACGAATGGAAATAGTATGTTAAATGACTAATTATATGTCAATTCGTTCTCAAACAGGTAAACAGAAAGACAAGATTGATCTCGATGGCGTTACGTACTGTTGTAGTGTATTATTTGTTTAGCCCGAAAAAGTTATCTCAAACCGCATTTTCTCTCATACTCAATTGAAGATTAGTTTCAGATGCTTTTTTGTTGTCAATAGAATCAAAAACTTATTTTTCTCTACACTAGCAATTTTTAAGGTGATAAACTTTCTTGCTTTTTTATTAGGAAAATTTGGGTACTTCGTTAAGCAAAAAGATTACGAATTTGTACTTGGCAGTTTGCACAGTAGGGTGGGGTCCATAGTTGTCAAATCATGAATCGAATTGAGAATTGAAGTGGTCATTTTTCGAATTGTGAATTGAATTGAATCATGAATCGCTTCGATTCGGTCATGACTTCTGTAATGCGTAGAAACCTATGTTTATTGATTAGGGTAACAACAATATATGCTACAAATGAAAGATTTAGGCCTAAATCAATACAAACCTTCTTCTAAATGACGATTTGATAATAACGTGGAGTATTAGATAAGCTACTTCTATTGCAACTACCAAGAGATGACGATTCGAAAATCCTACTTATGATTCTTTTTGTACAAAAGAGTTTTTAAGTACTAAACAAACCCTTAGAAGGTCTAAAGGGTTGTTATATTCCCTTTATCTTCCGCGTTTTTGATTCACTCTCGTAATAAATCTCCTTTTCTTATTATCTATCCATGTAACATAGACAAAAGATAACATATAACAATATTAAAGAGCTTAAAAAATAGCATGAACCCTTTTCAAAAACAACAAAAGAAGCAAAACAAGAATAAAAAATGAAATTCAGAAATTTTAAGTGAATCGACCGATTCACCGATTCGGATCACCGATTCGCTTACGATTCATAGCTATTCTTGATTTAGGCAGCTGATTTGTATCGCTTACCCACCGAATCGTATCGAATCGTATGATTCTAACAACCATGGTGGGGTCATTGTCCACTAAAATTTATAGCATGCTACTAGCAGTTATAATTTATAACATAATAACAGCAGTCATCTAACCCTGGTATGTTGTCTCTAGCGTCGCCGCTGTTGTGTTTTTTTAACTTTGACTGAGTTTTGGTTAATTTTGTGTTTAAGGTACTTTCTGAGGAAGCTTAAGAAGGTGAAGAAGAGCAATGGTCAAATGCTCGCCATTAATGAGGTTTGTCTTGTCATGATACTTGAATGGATCCTACAATTTGCAGTACAATGATTCCTAGGGTTTTTAAAGTAGGCAAGCCATGTTTTAATTGACTTATGCTTCTATGGATGTTAGCAGTTATGTGTTTATGAGCTACTTGTTCAAGGAAACAATTAGTTGGTGTTTGATGCGCTTTCATGGTAATGAAAATCTAGATCTGTGGGAAAGGCTTGATCTGACAAGTTTTAGATTTCTTGCTTCTTATTGCGTTTCTTAATGTCGAAAGTACTAGAGTTTTATAATGGTCCCTCCTACATGAAAAGGATATGGACTTGTCTTTTTCATGTTTAGTGGGAATGATTTATGAATCATTTGATGATTTATGTAGTGGCAGACATCCAGAATGGGTTCAGTAGGGTGAAGCACTTCTTAATAACAATGCATTGTATGATATTTCAGTGGTCCATGTGTTTTGCCTTTGTTATGTTTCCAAATTCTCTAACGTCAGAAGATCCAGATAAAGGGTGAAGATGCTCTTAGGCAACCATGAATTGGAGTGTGTGCTTGGAAATGTTGATTTGTTTTATTCTAGGCTGATTAGTTTTCTTTTATGATATCTAGTTTGGTATCTTTGAATAGAGATACAACAAATCGTGAAGCTTTGGGAGTATTTTTGCTTTTTGTCGAAAAATTTAACCGGAAGTTTCTTTTTGATATCAGCTCATTACGAGAATTCCTGTCAGCTTGTTGAATCTTCTGTTAGCAAGATTCTATGTTGTATTTGACTAGAAATTAGTGTTCAGTCGGGCAATGTGCCTTTCATGTAACTTTTACAGCTGTTTGAGATACATATGTGATACTTTTGCATCATTCATGTTAATCCTCTCACCTTCAAAAAACAGTTGGACGTTTAAAATTAATATTTTTTGTCCAAGTAAAGATGAAAATGAACATTTGAATAACAGTAGGCATATGTAGTTATTAATTATAAAAGGTGCTGCTATATATGTTCTAGATTAATGTGTTTTGAAGAAACTGTCCGCTTGATTATGTTTCCTTATAAGTAACTTGATTTGCTTGCAGATTTTTGAGAAGAACCCAACAAAGATCAAGAACTATGGTATCTGGCTGAGGTATCAAAGTCGAACTGGTTATCACAACATGTACAAGGAGTACCGTGATACTACTCTGAATGGTGCTGTTGAGCACATGTACACCGAGATGGCTTCGCGCCACAGGGTCCGTAGCCATTGCATCCAAATCATTAAGACGGCAACAGTCCCGGCTAAACTTTGCAAGAGGGAGAGTACTAAGCAGTTCCACAACTCCAAAATCAAGTTTCCATTGGTGTTGAAGAAAATCAGGCCACCAAGCAGGAAATTGAAGACTACCTACAAGGCATCTAGGCCGAACCTGTTTATGTAAGTCTGTTTGATTATTTGTTGGAGAAGTGCTATAAGCAGGGGTAAGTCTGAATCTGATTTCTGAAACTTTGTTATTGAAGTGAGGGATTAGCTGTTGTCATATCGTGGTTTTTGGATAATTTTTTGGGCTTTTGAGAATTTAAGAATATCAGACATTTGGTAGATCTCTATTTGGATCTTTGGAATTCATCTCTACTTTTGGAATTCTCTAGCAGACTAGTAGTTATAGTATTTGATTGAGATTTTCATCTTAACTTCCCTATTTTCTTGTATATGTGCGTTTATAAACTTTTGGTTCATCTCTCCAAATCGGTTTTTTTTTTTTTTTTTTTTTTTAACTGAGGAACAACCCTGCAATCGAGTCACTATTGGATCCGACTGCGCAATCCAAACCTCGGGGGAGATTAGTACAACAATCCACCGCTATGACCCTCTATTTAAATCATGGTTTGCCTTTAGGAGGGATCGAAACTTGTTACTCCTTATTTAGAGTTTAATATTTCATTTTGGGCTGTCCCTTAATAAGTGTTTATTTTGTAAAGTTAACGAATAAAAGTTGGTGCATTGTTTATATTATCCCTAAAAGTATATTCTATTTTGAAAAGTTAGTAAGTAAAAATGTAACGATAATAAGTAAGTAGGAAAATGAAGGAAAAGGTTGATGTGAAATGTATCGTGATGATATCTTTTAATAAGTTGGAGTTATAAAGTAAGATATTTAAAAATGAACGGAGAGAGGACATTGTAAGCGAATGTTGCTCTTGTCGTGTTGACAATCCACGGGTGGGTTCATCTCTCCAAATCTTTTAAGATGCACCAAACGAATTATACAGAGTCCACTGAAGATTGGAGAGGGTAATAGGACTTCCAGGGGGTGTCGAATTTTGTGGGCCTATCCTGGGCTTACAACAATCCCGTCCAGTTTTGAATTTTGTGGGCCCACCCCGGGCTTACAACAATCATCAGAAATGTAGGCCACTGTTCCATGGTACCAAGTGGAATTATGAAGTAGAAGTATTGTATAAACATGGAAATGATAACTGGGCTCAGTACTAAGTATTGGATTCTATGAGAATTTGTGTTTAGATAAAGGTGATAGGGTACCACGCGGCGACATCCCAAGACCGCCAAATAATTACTCCAATTCCATGAATCTCATGTGACCAAAAGTATACGTATTCAGGTATAACGGTACAAGTCGTGCAAGTCTTTGTCTAGATTGCTTATTTGATTTGAAGAATTAGAGAGCAGCGAATGAGATTATAATGAAATTATTTGATTTGACTTCTTGCGTTTCCCGATGGAACAGCGTAAGGCTCTGTTTGAAACTTATGGAAAGTAAAAGAAAATTAAAAAGTTTTTCCTTCCAATGTTTGGTTGGGAAAAAAAGAGAGAAGAAAATAAAGGTTTTAAGTTCAATGAATAGTAAATTTTCTCTCCTTTTTTCCTTCCTTTTTCTTTTTGCTTTCCTTTCTTTTCTTTTCTTTAAGTTCCAAAAAGAGCCTAACTTTTTTCGGAACCTTTTTATTGTTACTTCAAGATTTGCACGGAAGAAAAGGGACATAAGGGATTTTAATTGCGTCCAAAAAAGTAGTATTTAATTCATAAATTAATCTTAGTTTTATTGAAATATCAACCAGTTCATATCTTCAAATTAGCAGCAGTTTGCATTTTTTAATCAACCAGTTCATATCTCCCTTCGTACGTGTTGGAGTAATTTTATTTTGAAGTCATGAAGGCCAATATTAATAGTTTCCAAATATTAACCGTACACTGCAAAACAAGGATGGATTTTTTCTTTTTTTGAAAAAATTAGTTTGCACAGAATTTTTTTTTTTTGGGTTGGAACGAATGGAGCCTACTGTACTCCCTAGTTAGTTTCATCCACCAGCCAAGTACTTCCGAAAATTAAGTCGATCGGGTGTCATTCTTTTTAATCGGGTGTCAATTATATAATCTCTTTTTTCTTTTGTGGAAATGTCAGTCATCATCTTATTAAATGAAAAAACACATCGTGTTTGTATTTCCAACGCAATATTAATTTGCCGTTCATTTTTTTTTTTTTTTTTGAGAGTAGAAATAATGTATTAGGTTCACTAGATCCTCGAATATCCAATCGATAAAATTTCCAGGCTTGCGATAGAAGCCAGTTCTGCTTTGCTGACAACAACAACAGCTCACAGCAGGCCAGTTTCCAACAAAGCAATCCGGCCAGGACAGGATAATTCCAGACAATATTTGCCGGCCGAATAGGAAGGTCCCAATATGCCATCATAAATATATAAACTAACGAATGCAACTCACTTTAGGCTGAGAGAGACTGATAGAGACAGAGAGAAATAATTTCATTATAATTATTTGGTTTCCATTATAATTTCATGTTTTAATCGTTTGTCTCGACCGGTCGAAGTTTTTTAAAGATATTTATCAAATAAACAAATAATAGTTTCAAACGATGCCATATACACTAAAAGACAATAAAAATTGGTTTTACGAAAAGATTATGATATGTTTGATAAGGTCCGAAATCTCTCTCTCACTCTCTGAGATGCAAATGATTAATCCCCTTTTTAAAAGCAACATAACAACATTCCTTTCGGAAACTAAAATGCAACATCTCCAACTTTGTTCGTCTTTGACGAACTATCCATAATTTCATACTTTTTTGATTACTCTCGTTGAGACGGAAGGTTTATTTTGATTTCCCAAATTTTCCCTATGCTGTTTGACTCATTTTTTCCACCAGGTATATACCCCCATCGATCTTCTTATAAGAAAGAAATCCAACCGCTTGATCAACAAATCCATCTTCTTGTTTTGGTAAATTCTCAATCAATAAATCCATTAATTACAAATGAAACAACACACCTGGATTTTCCTGTATGTTCTTTTTCTGTGCTAACCCAAAATACACCCCAAACCAATTGAATCAATTTCAACAAGTCTAAAAAGGAAGATATAAAAAATAAAAAAAATATGGGTACACCATTTGGTTACATCTGATTGTGTGGATCCATTTCGGAGTTTCACACAAATGATCAGAGCCGTTCAAAAGGTATACCATAGTTGGGCTAAATCATGAATGGGCGGAATACTATGCACACCGCTGGAGGAGAGAGACTTTGCAATCGTCCTTGGGACAAATGGTAGGGACATAAACGATTTCATCGCAGTCATCCGATCGGTGCCGTTTGAAATCCATCAACGACGTGAACATGGCGATGAACAACACTAGATGGTTGATAGCGTACCTCTGGCCCACACATTGGTGTGCCCCTGCTCCAAATACTAGAAAGTTCTTTTTATACACCCTGTCCTCCTGCCTTTCGTCCATGAACCGGTCCGGGTCAAATCGATACGGTTCAACAAACCCTTGGAATGAAGACTCGTAAACCGATGGAAAAACAATCGCTCCTTTCGGAATGGTGTATGTATCCGTTAATGGAAAGTCCTTGCCTGCCAGGTGAGGTACTAACGTGGCTGGCGCACGTATTCTTAACACTTCACGTGCCACCGCCTCGGTGTACTTCATCTCCCGTAGCTGGTCCGCCGTGATCGAGGTGCTCGATTTGGGCGACCAGATCGAGGCAACTTCACGGCGGACCTTCGCGAGGATCTCCTGGTGGGAATCGAGGAGCGCCACCGCCCATAGTAGCGACGATGTGGAGGCGTCCTGTGCGGCGAATAGGAAATCAAACAAGTAGGCACCGATTTCGGCGGTACTAGTGTGAGGCGGCGGCGAAATTCCAGATTCCGCCCCCGCCTCGGTCTCTAACCTTACAATGTCCTGCATCCACAAATCAATCAAGCACGTAGGTTCACCGCCGCCCTTCATCTTCTTCTTGCTCTCCTCAGCACAAACACCTAATTTTTTTTTTCAGCAAAAAGAAAATTTCATCATCACAAAGATAAAAGATAAAGTCAAAGACAAACGAAAAAGAAATGCATAGACAGAACTTCGGAGAGTACTCGACACTCTTCTAATGCTGCTGCTTATACAATCTCAAGATTCTGAACCAACACCAACCTCTCAGACCTTTTTCATTTTAAAAAACAACTGTGCTAAAAAAACCAAATGGTGCAGCTCGATCACTGTGAGTTTTATTTTGTGAGGAGAGCTTCTAATGGTGCAGCTCATTTTCTTGCTACTCATGGGTTAGTTGGGTTGGGGTCTAGTATGTGAATTGACCAACCACCCTTTTGGCTTCTTAATTCTCTCATTATGGAGGATGATTGCCATTCCCTATGTAATCTCATTTTTATTATGGTGAATTGACAGTCTCTTCTATTGTTTTGAAATGCACACCTAAATGTCTCCTTAATTCTTCTATACCGAAAATTTGATGTACCCATGTTTCGGTGTGTTTTTGGCCATTGAGGTATTTGAAAATTTTAAGGGATATTACTAGTTTTTCAATGGCCTTAAATGCATAGTAACAGAGGACAGAGGATTTTGGGTATAAAAGGAATTGAGTTCCCTGGATGTAAGTTGACAAAATGTCAGCAAATTTTAACTTGATTGACCACCTAATGTTTCGACGAGCCTCTTCACTGCCAACCTCGCCTCCCGAAAGGCGAACCCCGGCAGATCAATCGGGAGCTTCATCAAGCCCACATTAAACAAGTTATAGTCGAAGTTGAACCTCTCCTTCGACTCGCCCGACAAATACGGCCCGACGAACACGGTCTGCGACGTGTCGAGGTTCATGTCGCGACACAGCCACCGGAGACTGATGGGCGTCCCGTTCGACAGCCGCAGCCAGCGCGCCAGGTGCTCGGCGACGATCCTCTGCTGGATGGGAACGTAGATGGAGAGGGCCCTGGGGGTGAAATTGGGAGCTAGAAGGCGGCGGAGGTCCTTGTGGTCCTGCCCGAACATGTAGATGAGGTTGTGGTCGCCGAAGAGTTTTTTGCCGAAGGGGTGGCCGATGAGGTGGAAGGCGTCGGGCCGGACGTTGGCGAAGACCTTGTGGGAGAGGTCAGTGGAGCGGACGAAGACCACGAACTTGCCGATGATGTAGTTGGCGGAGACGCCGAGGGGGGAGGTCCGGGCCAGGTCCGACTGGTTTTCCCAGAACCTAGTCGGGTTCCGGACGAGCGACACGGCGCTGCCCAAGAAGGGGAATACTAGCGAGGGGCCCGGGACTGTGCGCTTCTTCTTTAAGTAGGAAATCTGTTCGAGGAAGACGAGGAGGAGGAGGAGAGGGACGAGGTACGATGAGAATGCGGCCCAGATTGATGAGTCCATTTTCACTTTCTTCTCTCTTTCGAGAGAGTACGTACGATGGACAACAAGTGAATGTTCCCGTACTTCCCAAAGTTGGTCCGGGGGACGGAGGAGGCTAGGTTAGCCGGAAAATGGTTATCGGTTAAAAAGGGAGAGGAAGTGTGTCTGTGTGTGGAGTCAGTCGGAGAAGAAGGCAGCCGGCGGCGGAGAGTACGTTGATGCAACAGTCTGTGGGTGAAAGGGGTGGGGAGAGACCAAAAAACTTGGGGTTAATATCTTATCAGAGATAATTCTGATTCAACTATAGATAAACAAAGAAAGAAAAGAACAAAGAAAGAAAGAAAGAAGGATAGGGTAGGGTAGAGAGAAGGGATCACATGGCAATTCAGATTGGTTTCTGATTCAACTATTTATACATAAACAAAAAGAGGAGGATGGGGTACGTGGAGAAAAGGGATCACATGGCAATTCAGATTTTGTTTACTGAGGCGTGAGGACAAAGTCACATAATACGTTTCGTGAGGAGACAGAGGGATTGGTTGTGTGTGTAATTCTGACCGTTCAGATATATTTGGATGGTCTAGATTTAAAAAAAAACTCTTCTAAGAAAAAATTTAATTTTTTTCAGGAAAGAGTTTGAGCGAATCGTGGCTATTTATTACAATAATAGACAGCTAGAAATTGGTTGTGTTGTATTTTACACAACCGATTGTGTGGAGCACTTTTGGGGGAGTTTAGGTTAACTCACCGGAAGTGCCGGAAGGAAGAGTGGAAACCACGAAACTGTCTTTCTAAAACATGTCAAAATTATTTGAACTCATGAGTAGGAGTGTCAAATGAGCGAATTTGGGTTAAATTGGGTAAGTTGTAGGTGTATATATTGGGTCTTTAATGAATCATGACCCATTTAGAATTCATTAATTATATGCCTAATTGCCTATACCCAACCCGATCTATTTATTTAAAATAAAATTTGACCCTCCTGTTAACCCAATTACATATGTATTAGAATTTTAAAACATGTTTCATTTTCTGAATTACCCAGCATTCGTGTTTTCTTTTCTCTCTCCTTTCAATAGTTCACAATCCAGTTCAATTGAGTGTTCCAAATTCTTGAAATTTCAAACACGCATAGATGAATCAAATGATATTTCTTTCCCACTTTCCTTATTTTTCTGGGAAGAACTCTCTCTCTCTCTCTCAACAAATCCACAAACCCAATTAAAAATCAACAAATCCAAAAACTAAAATTGAAAACCAGCAAAATTGAAAATAGATTCTTGCTTGAAAAGTTGTGTGGCCGAGTTGGACTAATACTGCTGAACGGTGCCAGCTAGAGTTACCAAAGTAGAGGCGTTGACACCATTGCTGCTTTTGGAGTTCTTCACCTAAAAAGAAGGAATTGTGGAGAGAGAGAGAGATGGATTTGTGGGTCTGCGATTTGGGGAAAAAAAAATCAGTGTCGGGTGGGTACACGTGGTGCCCGTTCATTACATCCGAGCCATCCATTGCGTTTATAGACTGCTCAGATTTGGATAGAGATAAAGGAGTGAGAAAGTATTGGGATGAGAGGAGAGAGAGAGTTTCAATCTGAACTGTCCAAAAATGTATTGGACGGTCCGAATGTGCCGAACGGATATCATGTAGGATATATCCACCCGGCACGGAAAAAAATGGGAAAATGACGGCCAAGGACGTGTTTTGCAATAATACCCGCCAAGGACATGCTGAAAGCAATTGTTAATGCTGAAAATGTCATTGGCGGATATTAATTATCAAAACACGTCATTGGGCGTCATTTTCCTGGGCCGTCATTTTCCCGGGTAAAAATATAGCCATACGTAAATGTACATACATATATACAATATAGTGCATTATTATTCATTCCAAGAGGTCAACTAGGAAATCTAGACTTCAAGTTTTTATAAATGCATATAATCTTTTGAGGTTTTTATAAAAATGCATGTAATGGAGGAGGACGTTTGAATCTTTTAAGAGAAATTTGGATTGGCGAATGTTAGATTTTTGTAAGAAACGTTGGGCGGGCAAACTTATTTAACTTTGAAGTTTTCAGAAAAAAAGAATTCTAAAGAAACTTTGAAACTTGAGTTGCCCGAGTTTTTCCGCCCATCGACTTGTCCTTGAGTCCTGTGTTCTTTGATAAGTTACTGAAAAAAAAAAATTCTAGTGTATTGCACACCACAGTAGTGACGCTACAAATCTTTTGATGGGTTCAATTGTTATTAACAACGTGCTTTGCATTGGTATTTGTTGGCGTTGAGGGCATGCTTGGAGGGTTCTTTAATGTTTTGTGGGGTGTTTTGTTTAGGTAGCCTTATTAGTTTGGTTATGTTGGGCTTTTGTTTTTTTGTTTTGCCGGGATGTGTTGTGTTGGTTGTTGAAGGGGTGCTTGTTGGAAAAGTCTTCAATACACACCTCTTTAAAGTGTGTACTATATGCATCTATTGTGTGGTTCATATTGTGCCACCTCATTAAAAATTACTTGTAGGACCGGTCATTCATAACATTTTATTTCGTATCGTAACTTTTATACTTAAAATTCGTAACTTTTTATCAGTATGATTCGTAACTTTTTAGCAATAGATTCATAACATTTTGGGAATCATAACATTTTAGTATTTTTCACTGAGGGTGCATATGATACACTCCCAAATAAGCAGTGTGTATTGTAGCACTTCCCGTATTTGTTTGGACATGTTTGTATGATAAGGTATGAGTGTTTGTTTGGACATGTTTTTATTGGATATTAATGGGATGATTATGTTTGGTAAAAAATATATTGTTATTAACAAAATAAATACTAAAAAATTCCATCACACTTGTAGCAAAATTATTCCATGGGTCGCATGCAGGGCCGCTTTTGAGCTAAGCCGGACGAGGCCGCCGACTTCAGCCCCCGAACTTTTGCTCAAAATTAGGGCCTTAGATAGAAATAGCAAGTTATGTAATATATATAATTCAATATAACACTTATATAATAAATGACCTAGCTAGCCTAGTAGAAAAGCTTAATTTTGCTATCTAATAGGTACATAGTTCAAGTCTGAGAGGCCTCTTTTTTCCTTCCCTGAGAATATTTTTTTTCTTCTCACAATTTCGTCTTACGTCCCGAGAATCTTAGAGCCCGCCGGCCCCTCCTTGGTCGCATGTCATGATAATGAAGATAAATAAGGTTATTTTCCTTGCTAGCGTAGATATTATGGAGAAAACTTTACATTTGATGATAGCAATAATCATTGGGTTCGGTTATCTGTATGTCATAAAAAGGTACTTAAAAAATGTAAGGGTGTCACAAGTTTGAACTCTTCAGAATATTCCTCAGAATAATTATCACTTACCTTTAATCTTTAACAATGAGGTTGGCTTATTCACGGAGGTTCCGTAAATCCCTTATTTTTGGAGTCGCGTGATCTCGGCCGTCCATTTTGGCTTTAGACGGTCTGGATTCTTCTCCGAAATTTTTTTATTAATATCCCGACCGTCTAAAACACTTTTGAATGGTTGCGATTTACCTTCGTAAATAACTGTTCACATAATTAACCCTCTGCTAAAAAGATTTTCTCCTTTAACAACACCTCTTTAACTCTCGAACATATATGCACATCATGTCATATCCTCATTTCTTTCTCATGTATAATTTTAACTCTTAGCATTTTTGTTATTTCTTTATAAGAGCACGACTATTGCTCCTATAATTTCTTTTACATGAAATTTTTTTTTTTGAACTTCCAATTGAATGGGCCTTACATGTATATAAAATTATAAATACAATGAATGTACAAGTTTCAAATTAAAAAAGTTTTCAAAAGAATTTATGGGTGAAATAATTTTTTCATGGATCATCACTTTAAAAAAATTGTTTATTATATGTAATAATAAAAAGGGTGAAAATCCTTTTTTTTTTTTTAAAAAAAACAACCCATCTCATTAATTAACTCCTTTTGCCTTTTATTAATTCTATAAACAACCATCATTGAATGGGAAAGAGATTCCACTATATATAAGTAATTAAGCTTGCAAATAAGAAGTTCGTAACGTACGTACACATAATGCAATTACCTAATTCACTTCAAAGACTAAATTATAAAAGTTAGCCAACTTCAAAATGTCTTTTGCAGGGTTAGATTATAAAACAAAGTGTTACCATATAGTATATTAGCAGTAAACGGTGACGATTAAAATTAAATAAAAGTACAATTGAAATCATATAATAATTTAGCATTAGTACTCCCATGACGTGAATAAATATGTTGCCTCCATTCCGACCATCATCATTCTCCGTCTCTATTAGTGATTAAAAAAAAAAACCTATTGCTGAAAGTGAAATTGTGCAAGAATTGTGTCATCGCGTACGCAAGTTGAGACTTGGGAGACACATTGGTTGGAGCCCTTGATAGCCGCCATCAATCAGACCTAGTCAATGATTTGCGTTGAATCAGTATATGTAACGTTGATATCTTACGGCAAGGACTACTTGTTAGCATCTCCAACCCTTATGCCAAATTCAATTTATTTGAAACGGTTATAATTATTTTCGACGGTCAAAATATTTGGAGCATGTTCCAGTCCAACCCATCTACCCTTTGTGGACTCAAATCCACGTGGAATTAAAAGGAGGCAATGCCCCTGCCAATTTTGAAGCCAAATCCACCCAAAACCAAATTTGACATTTGGGAAAAATTCTAACCGTTTCAAATAAATAGAATTTGACATAAGGGTTGGAGATTAAGAAAATTTTGATGTCAAATTAGAGATACCAAAATACCACATAAGCCTTCCAAAAAAAATTGACATCTCCAATTTGAAGTCAAAAAGTTGGAGATACTCTTAGGAGTTTTAATTTCTTACATTACTAATGTGTAAATGGGATTGAGTTCCATGTTGTCATTGCATGTGTAATCATCGTCTTCCTTTTTCACTCCCCTCTACCCCCTTCCACAATTTTGTTGAAATTTTGTTCCAAACAATAACACATGCTGTCATTGCATGTGTAATCATCGTCTTCCTTTTTCACTCCCCTCTGCCCCCTTCCACAATTTTCTTGAAATTTTGTTCCAAACAATATATAACACTCATCTTAGAGGATATGCATTTTTGTACTCCCTTTGTCCCAAATTTTTGGTCCAAGTTAGCACTTTTTAGTGTCCTAGTTGAAAAGTAATGAGCAAAAAAGTACTCCTTCCGTCCCAAATTCTTGGTCCTCTTTCTTTTTTTGGAAGTCTTAAAAAATTGGTTATACCTCTTAATCTATAATGTTTTTAATATCAAATATGGATCTTGTTTGATAAATCTCAATGAGCTCTTTTATATAAAGTTTTTAAAATCACCTAAAAGATTATAAATTGTAAGATATAATCAATTAAAAAATGGCACGCACTCCCAAAGAGGACCAACAAATTAGGACGGAGGGAGTAATGAGTTTACTCTTTTACCCCTACTTTTTGTAAATAAGTATATGCAATGATGATGTTTTGAAGGGTAAAAAGGGAAAAGAAATGACAAATGCATTGATGATGTTCCCCTAATAAGTTGAAATTCCTAAAAAGAAACAATAAATTAGGACGGAGGACGGGAGGAAGTTCTTGTGTAGGGGAGGTTAACAGTTGACCTCAATCAAATTGTTGACCACCCTCTGAATATGCAACACAGTCTCATGTATTTATTTCTTTGTCCATGTTGAGTAAAAAATCAAGGACACTACTAAACTCCGATGGGGTTGATTTTGTAGGGAAAAAAGTGCGAAAAAACAATATACAGTTTTACTAATTTCTGGAATTTTCTACTAGAACAGATATTGCAATGATTGAAATAACAAAACAAAAACTGTAAATGAATAAGAATCGCAAACCGAGGCCCGTCCGTATTTCACACGGGGTCCTTGAGAAGAATTCACTGCCTTACCGGTGCTGGAGATTGTGTCGGCATTCGTCAATTGTAGGAAGAAAGAAGCAACTGTAGATTTTTGGTCTGTTGAAACAAAAACAGAGGCCACCTTCATATAGCTGAAAGAGAAGCCTCCTTAATCGATACTAGAATTGTAGGGAGCCTTTCCATTCAATAGGGGGAATTGAATACATTTCATACAGGGAATTAATGCATTCAATATGGGGAATTAACCTTGTGATTTTGCAAAACGGAAAACCATTCAATTGCAGCATTGAACTCATTGCTAGACAATTGGAAGAGTCAAACTCATGTGCGAGTCCGGATCCCCTGTCCGACCCTCCTCCAAACAGGCGCCTGTCCCACCCTTCTTGACCGTTGATCTCGCAAATCATCTGTGCTTAATTAGTATGTGCAAGTAAACTAAATGTTTAATCACCCTTTTAAAGCAACACAATAACATTCCTTTTGGAAACTAAAAATAAATGCAATACCTCCAACTTTATTCCTCTTTAACTACTGTCGATAACTTTGATCCATAATTTGATACTTTTTTGATTACTCTCGTCGAGACGAAAATTTTATTTTGATTTCCCAAATTTTCCATATGTTGTTTCACTCCTTTTTTTCACCACCTGATTTACCCAATCGAAGATCGAATTCCAACCGCTTGATCAAAAAATCTATGTTCTTGTTTTGGTAAATTATCAATCAATAAATCCATTACAAATGAAACAACACACCTGGATTTTCCTACATGTTCTTGTTCCTTGCAAACTCAAAATACACCCCAGAGCAATTGAATCAATTTCAACAAGTCTAAAAAGGCAGATAAAAAAGAAGGAGCTATGGGTACACCCGATTGCCTGGATCCATCTCGGAGCTAGTTTCCCACAAATAATCAGAGCCGCTCAAAGGGTATACTACCGCCCACAGTAGCGATGACTGGCTTTCCTTTCATCGGGTTTGATAAATGCATGCATGACTGACTGGGTCGTTTGGGATTTGTTGTCTGTTTTAATTATTTTTGGTCTGGCTGGGATTGAGGATGCAAGTTATGGGTTAATGACTAACTGATCTGTGTTGACCGCCGTTTAAAATGAGCGCGATCCGACCAGTGATTTGGTCGCCTTTGGTCGCTGTTTTTTGGCTGGGGATTGTTGTGGGGTTTTATTCCAGTGCCCAGCTGTGGTGGTGGGGCTTGGTGGTCTCACCTCTTATACGGGTTTGCTCGTTGCCAGTGGTTTGCTTGTTGTCGGTGGTTGCCGTTCTATTGAGATGCACTAGTTTTAGTTTTGTTGTTTTGGTTATAAGTTTTCAGCTGTAATGTTCTAGTTGTTGGGGTGGGTAGAATAGTCTTTGCGGTGGTGGTTTCTTTGCTTTTATGAGTTTATCGTAAAATAACCACGGTTGTGGTGTGGTTTTGCATTTTCACTATCGATTCTGCGTAGGCTTATCGGCCATCTAGTTGCATGAGGTGTTTTCCATGTACGCTCTCTACCAAAGTGTAAAAAAAAGCCATTAGTTTGGCATCAGTCGGTCTCTATGGGAAGCATCGTCAATTGCGGAACAACTGTGACAGCTTGATATCGACAAATAGCATGTGCGGCTCCGACACCGGACCACCCGATCAATTTATCGTTGGAGAAGATTAAAAAAAAAGGCTATGGGTACTGTTGGCTTAGATTAACTTTGAACCTTTGTTGATTAGTGGAGAAATTAGTGACCAAAGCAGCAATATTAAATCGCCGAGATGGGTTTCGGGTGAACACGCACGTGTAGAAACCTTCTTAAATCGCCGAGATAGGTTTCTTTCCGTTATTTATATAGCCACACAATTGGACCTTGACAAAACACAACTATAAAAAGGCCCAATACAACACCTAACATTTGGCCCAATTACAAACACACTATTTTAGCCCAAATACAAAAGAAAAAAAGACACATATTTTTAGAAGAAATTAAATAGCCATCCTGTTTCGTAGACTTATTTAGGTGCCCATCCTACTAGGTTTGAATATTTAAGTCGACATCCTGAAATTTAAATAATACCTAAAACACCCTTAATTATGAATGGGCAGAATATTCAAACCTAGTAATGGTCCGAATACTACACACACCGCCAGATGAGAGAGACTTTGCAATGGTCCTTGGGACAAATGGTGGGGACATAAATGATCTCATCGCAGCCATCCGTTCGGTGCCTCTTGAAATCCATCAACGATGTGAACATGGCGATGAACAACACTAGATTGTTGATAGCATACCTCTGGCCCACACATTGGTGTGGCCCCGCTCCAAATACTAGATAGTTCTTTTTATACACTTGGTTCTCCTGTCTTTCGTCCATGAACCGGTCTGGGTCGAATAGGTATGGTTCAACAAAACCTTGAAAGGAAGACTCATAAACCGATGGATAAACAATCGCTCCTTTTGGAATGGTGTATGTATCCGTTAACGGAAAGTCCTTGGCAGCCACATGAGATACTAAAGTGGCTGGCGCAAGTATTCTTAACACTTCACATGCCACTGCCTCGGTATACTTCATCTCCCGCAATTGATCCGCCGTGATCGAGGGGCTCGATTCGGGCGACCAGATCGAGGCAACTTCACAGCGGACCTTCGCAAGGATCTCCTGGTGGGAATCGAGGAGCACCACCGCCCATAGTAGCGATGATGTGACAGCGTCCTGTGAGGCAAATAGCAAATCGAACAGGTGGCTGCCAATCTCAGCGGTACTTGTGCGCTGTGGTGGCGGAATTTCAGATTCAACCGCCACTTCGGTTTCTCTTACAATGCCCTGCATCAAGAAATCGATCAAGCAAGTAGGCTCACCGCCGTTCTTCATCTTCTTCTTGCTCTCCTCGGCACAAACACCTTTTTTTTTTTCAGCAAAAAGAAATTTTCATTATCACAAGGATGAAGTCAGTACAAACGAAGAGGAAATGCATAGACAGAACTTCGAAGATTATACTCAACACTCTTTTTGTTTTGCTGCTGCTCTCAAGATTCTTAACCAACACTCTTTTTTTTTGACATACTGATCGATGTCCGAACAAGTTAATTTTAAGCGTATACATATTATTTTGCGGTCTGTATAAGATGAACAGTTCAGATTACCGGAATGAATGCACAGTGAACAACGAGGCCCACAATGGATTGCGGAAATCCCATGATTTCAGCTTCATCCGGAAAGAATTTTTTCCCTTATATAAAAAAACCTTCCTTTTGGAACCAAAAAATAAAATTTCTCTAGGTTGATTGTCATCCCTGATGTAATAATCTCTTTTTTTTATCATGGTGAATGTTTGACAAAAATGCCAGCAAATTTTAACTTGATTCACCACCTAGTGTCTCGGCGAGCCTCTTCGCTGCCAACCTCGCCTTCCGAAATGCGAACCCCGGCAGCTCAATCGGGAGCTTTATCAACCCCACATTAAACAATTTATAGTCGAAGTTGAACCTCTCCTTCGACTCGCCCGACAAATACGGCCCGAAGAACACGTTCTGCGACGCGTCCAGGTTCATGTCGCGACACAACCGCCGGAGACAGATTGGCGTCCCGTTCGACAGCCGCAGCCAGTGCGCCAGGTGCTCGGCGACGATCCTCTGCTGGATGGAAACGTAGACGGAGAGGGCCCTTGGGGTGAAGTTGGGAGCGAGAAGTCGGCGGAGGTCCTTGTGGTCCTGGCCGAACTTGTAAATGACGTTGTGGTCGCCGAAGAACTTCCAGCCCAAGGGGTGGATCATGAGGTGGAAGGCATCGGGCCGGACGTTGGCGAAGACCTTATGGGAGAGGTCAGTGGAGCGTATGAAGACGACGAACTTGCCGATGATGTAGTTGGCGGAGACGCCGAGGGGGGAGGTCTGGGCCAAGTCCGACTGGGTTTCCCAGAAGCGGGTGGGGTTCCGGAGAAGCGGTACGACGTTGCCCAGGAAGGGGAATACTAGTGAGGGGCCTGGGAGTGTGCCCTTCTTCTTTAAGTAGAAAATCTGTTCGAGGAGGAACAGGAGGAGGAGGAGGAGGAGTAGAGGGACGAGGTACCATGAGAGTGATGACCAGATTGATGAGTCCATTTTTCACTTTGGAGAGAGGAGAAAGGGTGAGAGAAAGTGCGTGTGTGTGTGTGGGGACCGGAGGCAATGAAGAGACCAAATCCTGGATTGATATCTAATCAGGAGGAGGCGATTATAGAAAGGAGGAGATATTATGACAACTACTATAAGAAGGAAGAAAGAAGGATAGGATGGAAAGAAAGGACATGACAATTCAGATTCTACTACCGGATTTATAGAGAGAGAGAGATAGAGAGATTTGCCGGATATTATGGGATGTGATTTTAGCACTCTAATTTTAAGTAGTGTCGCTCTATTTTGTGTTTTGTAAGCACTCTAATTTGAGAATAAATTCTTTACACACTATCGGTGTAAATGTTTGTTTATTTCAAATTAATTACATTGCGCCACGTTGCAAAACAATGGTCTTAATCAATAAAATATGGGGATGTGGCGCGATATAATTGATTTGAAGGAAACAAATGTTTATATCGGCAGTGTAAGGAATTTAATTTCCTCTAATTTTAGCCAGTGGCATGTTTTGTAATTTCACGTGATCAAGACATAGAGTAGAGTTCCAAAATAATTTCCGGAGATTATTATGTGCTCTTAATAATTTTTGCTTACAGATTCCATTGGCATTATTCTACTCCTAATAATTATGGCTTAATTTTTTAATAAAAGTGAAAAAATTAACTTACTAGCTTATTTTTGTCTTTATTCATAAAAAATTAAATTTTGATCATAATTTTTTCAGTTTAGTTTTCTTTCGTCATGACAAAACAATAATCCTCAAAAAAATTGATAAAAAACTTACAAATGCGAAATTTTTTGGATTAAGGAAAAATAAATAAACCACCTATTTGGCCGAAATGGCCGAAGTGGTTACCTAAAGTAGCCAATTAGGCAGTACTACATCTATAAATTTTAATTCGTAGGGTGTTCAACTAAATACCTGTCCAGCTATAGCGCCACCTCTGCTGCTTTTATGCTATGACCTAAAATGGCTTGTTTGGATGCGGGATAAAAATTGACCGCTGATTTTGTCATTTTTTTTTTTTTGTAATGTCACTTTCCTACAAGACACTTGTAGGGAAGTGATATTAACAAAAAATGAGCAGCAAAATTATTTTTCTTAAAAATTTGGAGTATTATTTATGAATGGTGGATAAAATAGTATGTGGTATTAGTTAATAAGAAATGACCCGCATTGATATGGAGAGATGATTAAAAGATTAAACATTGAATATCTGGAGTTGGAAGAAAATAAAAATGATGTGTCAAGCCAAAATATTCGATGCTAGAAATTAAAATCTAGCATCTACTAATTCTAGTTTTTTTTGTTTCTGATTTTGTATATTGGGAGTTACATGGTTTGTAGTTGTAGTGGTGGAAGGATGGTGCTGGTGTGAATTGGTATAGCAAGCATTGATAGTGCTGACTTTAGGGGATGTGATTTTAGCACTCTAAATTTAGGTAGTGTCGCTCTATTTTGTGTTTTGTAAGCATTCTAATTTGAAAATAAATTCTTTACACTGTCGGTGTAAATATTTATTTTTTTCAAATCAATTACATTGCGCCACGTTGCAAAACAGTGGTCTTAATCAATAAAACATGACGACGTGGAGCGATATAATTGATTTGGAGTAAACAAATGTTTATATCGGCAGTGCAAGGAATTTAATCTCCTCTAATTTTAGCCAGTGGCATGTTTTGTAATTTCACGTGATCAAGATATAAAGTAGAGTTCCAAAATAATTTCCGGAGATTATTATGTGCTCTTAATAATTTTTGCTTACAGATTCCATTGGCATTATTCTACTCCTAATAATTATGGCTTAATTTTTTAATAAAAGCGAAAAAATTGACTTATTAATTTATTTTTGTCTTTATTTATAAAAAATTAAATTTTGATCATAATTTTTACATTTTAAATTTCTTTCGTCATGATAAAACAATAAACCTCAAAAAAATCGATAAAAAACTTACAAATGCGAAATTTTTTGGATTAAGGAAAAATAAATAAACCACCTATTTGGCCGAAATGGCCGAAGTGGTTACCTAAAGTAGCCAATTAGGCAGTACTACATCTATAAATTTTATTTCGTAGGGTGCTCAACTATACACCTGTCAAGCTATAGCGCCACCTCTGCTTTTATGCTATGGCCTAAAATGGCTTGTTTGGATGCGGGATAAAAATTGATCGCTGGTTTTGTCACTTTTTTTTTTTTTTTTGTTAATGTCATTTTTCTGCAAGACACTTGCAGGGAAGTGACATTAACAAAAAAATGAGTGGCAAAATTATTTTCTTAAAAATTTGGAATATTATTTATGAATGGTGAATAAAATAGTATGGGGTATTAGTTAATAAGAAATAACTTACATTGATATGGAGAGATGATTAAATAGTAGTTGATTTGAATAAGATATTTTTAAATGAGGGAATAAAATAGTACTTGACTCGAATAAGGGATAAAATGGAGGAATAATGTTATTTTATAGTTAAAATGAAGAAGAAAGAGGTATTATTTCGGCCTTATATGGGGGTATTAGTACCCCAAAACCCACCCAAAAATAATACCCTCGCAAGAGTATTGGCGGGTCTTACCCAATAGGGGATTAGCGAAGAAGCCATGGTAATTGGGTTCCCAAACTAGGGCATAAGGAAGGCCCACGGTATTATAAGGGGATAAGAAGGACGGATCCAGCCGGGGGCACGTGCCCCATTCCAACATGTGCTCCTACTCAAAATTAAAATATTTTAAAAAAATATTTATAAAATAGAAGGGTGAAACGGCTCAGATTTGTTGTAACGGCTCAGATTCGTTATCATAAATCTCTATCTCTCTATTATAAAACAAAAGCGTGTGGGGACAAGTTATTGCAACGACTCAGATTTGCTTGATCTAAGGGTTGACGAGTGTGTTTCAACTCTCTTAAGAAAGTGTTCACAATCTTTCAAATATTTCACAAAAATGTCATATCTTCTTTTTACCCAGCAGCTTCTGTCGAATGGGTCCCCTCCTCCCCCCTGCCACTCTCTCTCTCTCTCTCTCTCTCTCTCTCTCTCTCTCTCTCTCTCTCTCTCTCTCTCTCTCTCTCTCCTGTCATCTTTCGAATTCCTATCGAGATCTACAAATCCCGTCAAAAACTAGGCCAAGAAACATTTTTTCGATTATCAAAAAAAAGAAGAAACATTCCTTTGAAATTTTTAATTTATTCCAAAAGAGCTGGTTGAAGAAAGCTGCGTAAAAGTTGGGTTAAGAAAGTTCCGTAAAAGCAAAGGTAATTGGTCTAACAAATAAACCATTTTTTGAAAGCCGTGTGAAACATTCTTTTGGGATTTTTTTTGAGAGTTTTTGGTGTCTGTTTCTTTCCAGGGTGCAAATAGTGTTTAAATTTCAATCTAGCTGCTGTTTCGGGTGGAATTTGTGTTTGTTCCGAATATTCAAGAAATTTGGGTGATTTTTTTGGTGCGGGTGGGTGTGTTATTAAATGTTACACATAATCGAGTTTTGTTATTTTGACTCCTCTTGACGTTCCGTTTTGAATAATAGTTTAGTAGTGTAGTCTACAAGTTAGGTCTATATGTTTTCAGGCCCTTTTTTTCTTTTTCTTCCTTCATTTTTCTGTTATCATGGGGGTAGTGCCGTAAGCACAAGCAAGTACTATGCATCCGGTGATCACTTACACTGAGATATTTTAACCAAAGTCTGAAGCTTTTTTCGATAGCCTGATTTTTTCTTGCGGTTCGAACTAATTTTTTTTTACTCCTTATATGGTTAGTTTATGACGTTTTATAACTATTAGTGATTGAAGTTATATTGAGATTTTTGATTTCTGGATTCTAATATGTTCTTTCATTTCTGTAAATGGATTTAATGTATGTGGTGGGGAATCTATTATAGTGCTATTTTAACTTTTTTACTTGGTATTTACTGAGATTCCATAAGCAAATTGATAGTTCTTTATAGCTAGCTTAAAAGTTTAGTTGGGGGAGTGTCGTACGCACGAGTAATTTTCTTTCGTGCCACTAAGAAAATGATCACATATTACACATTAATGAATTGATTTAGTGTTTGAGCCACTAACTAGCAAGTGCCATAGGTATGGGCAATTCCAACCGGGGTGCGTAGTGCTGTAGGTATGGGTAAACACTAGTTTTAAAATAAAAGCATTAACAAAACTAGCTCGATCATTCTAAAATTTGTTGATGTTTCATTTAAAACATACTTTAAAATTTTTGTCCGAGATTTTGTGCTCATTTTTAACTAATTTAACTTAAAATATACGTTATAAACTTTTGTAATTAGTAATGCATGTTTTAATTTTGTACGATCTTATTATGATTGACTAAAAAAATAAACTTTTGCCATTATGATTGACAGGTGCCCTCACTAGGATATATTTCTGGATCCGTCCCGGGATAAGCCAATACCCCTTCACAATACTACTTCCAAACGAGTGTTAATTTTATTAACATGGTAAGAATGAAGCTTAGGTTGACACATCACTGCATGTCTTTCTTCATGAGAATGAAAAATAGGAGCTTGGGAAACTTCGTCCTTTATAAACCCCCAAAAAAAAAGGGAAAATTTCTTTTATATCCCTTCGACTTTGATCAAAAATTCATTTTGGTCCTTTACCTTTCAATTTCGGCATAAAAATACTTCGACTTTCCAATTGTTTTCGATGTCATCCAATCCATTTTCTTTGAGTCTTGCTATAGGGACCGACGGCCACATTGAGCTGTCTTCGGCCACCGAATGACTGATCCAAGCCGTCCAAAAATTCTATAAAAAAAAAAAACAAGGAGGTGTAAGTGGGAATCAATGGCATCCGATGTGTATAGGGTGCTTGATCCAAACACCATATTTTCATGCATATATGTATATATCCCTAAAAGATGACATTGAAAAAAATTGGAAAGTCGAAGTATTTTTATGCCAAAATTAAAAGGTGAAGGACCAAAATGAATTTTTGGTCAAAGTCGAAGGGATATAAAAGAAATTTTCTCAAAAAAAAAACATTTATCAGCTTTGGATGGAAAGAAAAAAAAAAAAAAACCAAAGGAAGAAAGAGAGAGAGAGAGAGAGAGAGAGAGTAGAGAAACAGGTAACTAATCAGCTGGGAGAACAAAGGAAATTCGAGTTTGGAAACGAGAATTTAATATTAAATATTCCTTTACAAGCTTTAGGATTACTAGAGGCCGGGCAAGCCGGATTTGGACAAAATTTGCACAATAACTTTTCGTTTAATGTTTGATCGATTTTTCATAAATTTTATCCAAATTCAACTTGAACACATATTACGTGTACCAAGCATTTAGTTCTGGGGTTAAAATGCATTATCCTAGGGGAGAAAAAGTGGGGTACAGGGCACCCCCTCGGCTTTTCTCTCAGTACGGACCCCCCCCCCCCCCGGCCGGGGATCCTAACAAGCACAGCCTGCCAAGCAGCCTGCCAAGCGCCCAAAACGACGTAGTTTTGGGCAAAAGAAGAGGCACCACTCAAACATGCAAAACGACACCGTTTTGCTCCACATTAAGGAAAGGGAGAACTTAAACGATGTTTCCCATTCGCGCCTAATTGCATCGACTGCTGCATCGACTGAGAAGGGTTTCAAACCAGGGCTCCTCCATGCCTCAACCTCCTCCACCACTCATCGGCGACCACGTCGATAGCCCACCGCCGACCTCATTCTTGCCAGAAAACTCATCCCAGATATCTACTCCCACCAAGTTTGAAATTTTTTTATTTTGTAGAAATAATATCGGAGTTTTGCAAGAAAAAAGAAAAGGACATGTCTTTTGTAATGATTTTGATGGGAGTTCAGTGGATATTTGTGTGATTTCTGATTGAGATTAAAGTTCGATCTAGATTGATGAGGTGGGTTTGTGTTATTTTAGGAAGAATCAATCAATTGAAACAGCTAATTCAACCAAAACCCTCGCTCAACTTCAGTTGGGCTTGAAAAAACCAAGACAAACAAAAAACGAATTGAAGCATAAACCTATCTTAGCATCTAGTAGTTTAACTTATTTATATATGGGTATGCTCACACGTGGTCATAAACTTAACTTTCCCCAATTGCCACAATTTTTAATTCTTCAGTCAGTGGATGTTATAGAATGGTTAGACTCCCTCTGTTCATATATATTATTAGTTAGTGGACTTGCTCCTTTTATTTATATAGTCCTCAGTGCTTATTTTGATGTGAAAAATATTGTGAATGTTAGAATGGAAGATGGTGGACAAGAGAAGAATGTGAAACAGAATGAGGAATTTTTCAAAGATTACACACCATGCGTTGGAATGGAGTTTGAATCGGAGAAAGCCGCATTTGAGTTTTACAATAACTATGCAGGCATTATCGGCTTTAGTGTTAGAAATCGTTACGGAATCAAAAGTAGAACAGATGGTGTTTGGATTAGTCGAAAGTTTGTTTGTAACAAGGAAGGAGAAAGACAAAAAGATAAGCGGCACCTAGTAGTAGA
This sequence comes from Rhododendron ovatum, assembly GCA_019656835.1. NCBI lineage: Eukaryota > Viridiplantae > Streptophyta > Magnoliopsida > Ericales > Ericaceae > Rhododendron > Rhododendron ovatum. The sequence goes on along the minus strand of CM033793.1, from coordinate 5,176,662 downwards.
GCACCCAAAAAAGGAGACAAGAACCAGCTGTCTTGCATTTATGTACGTATCGCTGAGTCGAGAAACGTCTAAGTGGTCTGTGAAAAGGTTTGAAGAAAACCACAACCACCTTTTACACATTCCTGAAACTGTGCATATGATGAAATCCAACAGAAAGATACTTGAGGCTCAGGCTATATCTATTGAAATAGCTGCTGATTGTGGTCTATCACTTAAGGAATCGCACAATCTCCTTAGTGCCCAAGTGGGGGGGACCGAATGGTTAGGGTTTACAATGGAGGACCATAAAACTCATTTGCGTACAAGAAGACAAAGGTCCTTGAAGTATGGTGAATCAGGGGCTCTATTGGGATATTTTAAAAAGCAAGCTGCTGAGAATCCCTATTTTTACTATGCAGTGCAGGTTGATGTTGATGAGAAGATTACCAATATATTTTGGGCTGACCATGAGATGATTACAGATTATGGACTTTTTGGGGATGCTATATCCTTTGATACAACTTTCCGAACAAACAAAGAGGATCGACCATTTGCTCTTTTTGCTGGGTTTAACCATTTCAGGATGACATCAATTTTTGGTGCCGCTCTACTATATGATGAAACTACTGAATCATTTGTGTGGTTATTTAAAACTTTCTTGCATGCCATGTCTGGAAAAAAGCCTACTACCATTTTCACGGACCAAGATGCTGCAATGGCTAAGGCGATTTCAATTGTCATGCCCAATATTTCTCATGGATTGTGTACTTTTCACCTCAATCAAAATGCTTTGAAGCATTTGGGTCACTTGTACAAGTGTGATGATTCAAACTTTGGCAATGAGTTGAACACTTGTATATTTGGTTACGAGGATGAAAATGAGTTATGTACAGCTTGGATTTCTTTGATTAAAAAATACAAGTTAGAAGATAACTTATGGATGAATAAAACTTGGGAACTTCGAGAGAAATGGGCACATGCGTACTTGAAGTGGTCATTCACTGCGGGAATGCGGAGCACCCAACTCAGTGAGAGCCTAAATGCAAAAATCAAGAAGTGCTTAAAGTCCGATCTTAACATTGTTCAATTCTTTACCCAATTCGACACAGTTATTGTGGAGAAGAGGTATGAGGAATTTAAAGCCATATACAATTCTAGAGAAAAGTTGCCAAGATTGGTGTTGAAGGAGAGTCCTTTGTTAATCCAAGTTGCACAATTGTACACCCCTCCTCTATTTGATTTGTTCCATGGCGGACTTGACACCTCTCTTCGATGTAAGGTGAAGCGATGCCATGAGTCGGAAGGACAATTCAGTTGTGTGATTACCATGTATAAAAAGGATGTAGAGTACTTGGTGGAGGGTAGCTTTGAAATCGATGAGTTTGGAGACAATATTTGTTGAGATGTTTGTTGTACTTGTCGAAAATTTGAAAGTTTTGAAATTTTGTGTTGCCATGCAATTAAAGGGCTTGATAGAGTGGGTATTATGGAAATTCCCGAAAGCTATATATTAGGGCGATGGCGATTAAATGCAAAGGATTGTGCATTGGAGAAGGGTAAAAGTAGAGTGGTTGAGAATGATCCCAAATTACTAAAAGCGGCTCGTTTTAGGATTCTTTGTCCAAAGATGGTAAAGTTAGCAACTCGGTCATGTGAAGCTCAAGAAGCATATGAATTTGTGGAAGAATCGTTGGAGTACATGTGTGGAAAAGTGGCCAATATTTTTCTTGGAGAGGGAGCGGGAGGCTCCATTGAAGTGGAAACTCAAGAATTAGAGAAGGTTGACCCTCAATTTGCACGAGTCAAAGGTTTGAAGAAGAAAAAAGGCTTACAAATAAAGGGTACGAGAAGATTAAAACCTTGGTTTGAGAAGGGTAGAAAGAGGAAGAAGAAAGTTGTTTCACAATCTACTCACCTTGATGGGGTACAACTATTTAACCTTTTCATTTTAAAGTTGTAGACTTTTTCTGTTACTTTATGCGTTACAATAGTTCTAACTATTTTGTGATTTTCATAGCATATTGATCACAATGCCACCACTACAATTGTGCATGATTCATTTGACTCAACCAACGGTGAGTTATTTTTATTTGTGCCAAGTTACAATGTGGTATGTTTCTAATGTTGCATTTACTTGTGGATGTGTTTTTTGTGTTAAGATGTTGAAATCCCATATGTACCACAAATGATGAGTTCCGAAGTTAATTGTCAATCAATACCTTCATCTTCCCAAGCATCATATAATCCACAAACTTCTCAGGTGAGATTCATTGTTACTATCGTATCCGGAGAAAAGAAACTAACATCATTTAATCCTTTGCTTGAACTTATAATTGGGTTTTGGTTTTTTTTCAAGTTGACGCCTATTGATCTAGCAAGTCATTCTTCAAAGGGGTACTCATTACTGGATGATGATTCACTTCTTGAATTGTTGGGCTATTCAGAAGATCCCAAACATAATTAAAGTGTAATGCATGGCATATTTATGGACGAGGGGTTGAACTTTGTTTAATGTTTAAGGAGTTCACGTGACTTTATTTTTTGGTGAGACACTTATCATGGTTTTCAATAGTACCATTTGTCAAATTCTATGTATTGGGATCCATATTTTTTGTTGCTTTCATTTTCATGAATGACCAGAAGCAAATTACAAGATCCGTTTGTTGGTGCTTATTTTTATTACAAGTTTCTGTTGGCATTAGAAATGGAATACGGAAGGGAAGTATAAGCACGAAGCAAATTTCACGTTTTTGTTGCTTTACAAATGTGAAAGTTTTAAGTGTCAAAAGCGATCCAATCTGGAAATGCGAAGTTCGTTTCAAGTGTAATTTGGAAATGCAATGCAAACCATGCAATCTGGAAATGCAATCAGTATGCAAAGTTTTAGCAAACTTTTTTTTAAGTGTTATTTTTTGGGCTCATTACAGGTCATATAAAGATGATTCAAATTGCAAGTTATCTTAAAATATTTTTTGGTGGGTTCCTTACCGATATGATTGAACTAATTTTTTTCAGGAATCTATAAATAAAACATTTTAAAATTAACTTATAATTTGAATCATTTTTGTAGGACCTGTAATGCACTCCACAAAAATAAAAAATAAATAACATGCCAACCAAACAAAAGCAGCCCCTTTGCATGGTCCAAACGGATAGCCCCTTGGCAGTTGGCTGCGAGGTTGGAGCAAAACGGCACCGTTTTGCATGTTTGAGTGGTGCCTCTTCTTTTGCCCAAAACGACGTCGTTTTGGGCGCTTGGCAGGCTGCTTGGCAAGCTGTGCTTGTTAGGGTCCCCGGATCCCCCCCCCCCCCCCCCCCCCCCCCGAATTTCCTTGGCTCTTCACTTGGAACAATTGCCTTTGTTCTTTTCTGTTCTTTTCTCATCTTTTGAGAAAAATATTTTACTTTCTCCACAGTTCTCAAATCTCAATAACTTTTTCTGTTTATTTCTCTCTACTTATTTCCACTCATTTACATCAAAACTTATTTTCAAAACTCAAAACCAAACAAAGTATAATTCCTACTCTTTAAGTGTGTGAAAAACTACCGTAATTGATATCCATCCTCTGGTCGGAAAAAGTAGAGAAACTACTGTTTGTTAAAAAATGTAACTAATATTAAAACTCCAAAAACACACTTTGTTTGGTTGAGCTTTTAGAAAGTTATTTTTGAGAGTTGAGTGGTAATGAGTGGAGAGAGATAGAGAGAAAGATTTATTGAAAACTGTGCCGAGAGTTAAAGTTACTCTCTAAAAACTTCTTTAAATAAAGTCGCCTTTTGTTTTTTTGAAGTTAGTACAAAATTCACAATGACTAAAAGCAAACAATTGTTCGTATCTCTCGGTAGGAACCCAACAAAGTGCTCTGCTATTCACAACGAAGATTTGTAGGAAACCACGCAAGGAAAAATACATTTTGGTCCATTCCGGATCCTGCAAAAATTTTAAAAAATATCCATAGATTTTTGAATATTATTTTATGGGGCTCTGTATAAAATCAGCTTCAACGGACATTGGTAAGTATTACTTTTGGATTTCTTTCTCCGATATACATACCTCTACTCTATTTCAATTTAACTTAAACTTAACTTAAATCTAAGAATTTTGTCTTTATTTGAATTTTTTTGTATTTATTAGTTTTCCGCCAAACTTTTATGGGGTATTGATTCGTCTTGACTAGAGGAATTAGAATAATAATTTTTTTTTATACTTTTACCCAAATATTTTGAGAAAAAAATCACTTTTCAATTCAAAAAGTGACTTCTTTTTTTTTTGGTTAAAAAGTAGTTATTTTTCAAAATACTTGGGTAAAAGTAAAAAAAAATTACTTTTCCGATTCCTCTCGCCGAGAGGAATCGATAACCCATAAAAATTTGGTGCAAAACTAACTAATGTGAAAAAAATTCAAACAAGGATAACTCTCAGATTTAAGTTAAGTTTAAGTTAATTTCAAAAGAACTCAGTTATATCATCCTAATAACTATCAAAGGATAAAACCCAATAGTATAAAACCCATCCTTGATAGTATATCATCCCAAGTTTTACACTAAGAGTCCGTTCCAGAACACCTTCTTAAAAAATAAGTACTTATTTCATATTTTCAAACTCAAAAATAATGCAAATGAAAAATAATTTTTTAATTTTTTTTTCATCGTATTAAAGATCTCAATGAGATCTTTCAAACAAGATCCATATTACATATTTTTAGATTTTAATAAATCCATCATTTTTAAGTTTAAAATTACCTTCTTAAAAAATAAGTACTTATTTAGCGCTGCGGAACGGGACCTAAAACCCATTCTTTTTGCCTTTTTATACTAAAACCCATTCACAAAGTACAAAACTTGGGATTTAGTGTATGTGCTTAGGGTAGTCCTATGGTACACACCCCTTATTAGGGAGTGTACCGTACGCATCATGATTTTAAATCCTTGAATTTCAAAGTAAATAATCTGGGCCACCCATTTATTAAATCAATTTATAAAATAAAAAAAAGGGCTCAGCAGGTAACAGGTTGTTCTCTCCTCCTTGACTTTCTCTCCCTCTCCCTCATGTGTAAAATACTACAAATTATATAACATAACCACAATTGTTATGACAACACAAAAAATTGACACTTTCTTACCACAATGTGTCGTACCAAAAGAAATCGATCAAAAAAATTAGATACAAGACCAAAATATATCGTAGCACAATCAATAATTATTATACCCAAGCAAGATACATGTCTAAAATATTACAAATTAAATATTGTATAACTTAACATCCTAACAGTCCTGATCGATCATTTTAAAAATACACTTACTAACGACATTTAGACTGTACAGTCAATTTATAGTATTTGGTATGAAACCTAGTCTTCTGTTGTAATTGAATGTAATGTAGCCATGCAACTGTTATATAACAATGACGATTAAATCCGTTGAATTTTTTATGTTTATTGATTAAGTCACCTACGTAAATTTTTGTCTCAATCAGGTTTAGAAAACTCTATCATCGGCACGCAAATTGAATAATAGAATGATATTTTCCAACCAATTAAGTGTCTATCTATAAGCCATCAACTTCATTCTTGGTACGAATGACCGAATTAATATTATGTAAAAGATAGACGATTTTGATTAAAAAAAAAAACACCTTACGTGGGGCTCAGATGATGCATTATTATATTTTAATGTTGTATTGAAATTGAACGACGAGATTTGTTGAAGTATGAAACTTTATGGATTAACTATGTAATTTATCCTAAAAAATAACAACATTCTTTTTAAAAAAAATAGGAACGAAGAGTGTAAGACATGAACCCCAGATCTTTTAGATAAATATCCAAATTTCAACACTTTATCACTATGGTACACAATTGAGAATTTGTAATTCTAAAGGCTATTAATTATATAATATTTTCTTGTATGTAGGGGCTTTATTTTCAAGCCCAAAATTTGAGAAGATAGAGATCTCAAATGCCTCCGTCCTAGTGTTGGGCCTACACTTGTAGATCATATTATAGCCTATGTCATTGGTGTAAATCAATATGTCGACTATAATATCTTTTTTTGAAAGAAAGTACAATGACAATAAATTTACAAAATTATTTAGATTTTACTTCCACGACCTAGTTCCAAGGACTACCATTAAATTTTGATTGGTATGCATAGGGTGAAGGTTTGACACTAATCCATGTGTCAAATATATAATGCCAAATGTTAAGTGCACCGCCTTAAATATTAATAAGATCGAGTATTAATATAATTAATTTCACCAATTACAAAAAGGGGAGTAATTTTTACACTCTATTTTTTGATATTCACACTTATTTTTTTGTATTCCATTTTAGTGTCGAAAGTGTATACATTTGAGACAGTAGGATAATTATTTTTTTAGTGACCTCTCATTTTTTCACGAAGGAATTTTGATTTTTTGAATTAAATTTTGTAGAGAAAAAATTTGATTTAGACAATAGTTTGAGAGAAAATTGTAGTTGTATTCAAAAATTTTGGTAAAATATTTACTTTTTGGTGAATTTCTTGGATGAAAATTTTGTGCGAGAACTTCATTTTTAGTTTAAATTATTGAGGTATTGTGGAGGGACAAATAAGAATTTGAAAAAATAGCATGGAGGGAATCGAAAATTAAGATAATATGGTGGAAATTTTAAAAAATAATGTGGCGGGAATTGAAAATAATTAGTGGTATTGTATTTTGCCAATTATAACTATCGTTTACTGAACATTCCGATTGAATTTTTTTATACGACACGTTGTGGGTATGAAAATGCCAATTTATGGTGTTATCATAACAAATTTGGTTATATTACTGAATTTGTGGTATGATATTTTGTTGATTATAACTATCGTTAATTGAACATTCTGATTGAATTTTTTTATACGACACGTTATGGGTATGAAAACGTCAATTTATGGTGTTGTCATAACAAATTTGGTTATATTACTGAATTTGTGGTATTTTAGACATGTGTTATTACAAAATATTTTAATTAATTTCCTTTAGTACGACACATTGTGGCAAGAAAACATCAATTTATGGTATTGTCATAATAATTATGATTTGTTATATAATTTGTGGTATTTAAATATGTTTTCTTTTGATACGACACCTTGTGTTAAGAAAATGACAATTTTAGATGTTATCATAATAATTGTGGTCATTTTATAAAATTTGTAGCATTTTACAAATATTTTTGGCTTGAGTATAACAATTGTTGATTCTGGTACGACATATTTTGATTTTGTTACGGAATATCATACGAGTCAAAAAATTTTAGTACGATTCATTATGGTAAGATAATGCCAATTTATGGTGTTGTTATAACATTTGTGGATAACATTATTTAATTTTTGATATTGTACGCATATATTTGGTTAGGGTACAAGTATTATGAATTTCGGTACGAATAATTATGGTTACATAATAACAATATTTTTTAATTATGGGTAACCTGCTAATGACCTGTTCAACAGGTAAATTTTAATGTACAAGTCGTAACTAGAATCATAAATATGCATTAAAAAATCAAAAATCGGCATAATGAAAATCACAAATTGTCATAATTTAGGCATACGGTATACCCTGTGTACCATAACTTCCTCCAAGTGCTTAACCCTGTTTTCCACAGAACTTGAACAAAATATATTGCTTCGCGGATCTTCAGGAAAGCATTCACCAAAAATGCTCGGAACACAACAATTCAAACATAACATCAAACACATCCTCTCATATACACGTGAAACCCACACGAACTAGTACACGCGGATCCCACATTCACATTGGGCAAAACCCATTTGTTTGGCATTACCATCAATGCTTTCAATCCAACTGGGAAAAAAGTATACTGCAGGGTGAATACAGCTGGAGTGGTCTTTGTTTTCAGAAAATAACTTGTTTCACTCATCAATGACAAATCATAAAGACCAAAAGACTTCCTGTACCTTTTTCCAAAAGCGCAGGTTTGAAATGCACTTTGTAAGGTGGATTCATGCGATAACTGTAGCACCGTCCGTCGTGTGAAAAAACACAACCTTAATGACGGATACCCCATCCACGTATGAGAAACAACAATAAATCACTGTGATTTCTATTTAATCGACAATCGTCTATCCAAACACGTAATGTAATGAGTCAAAAGCAACTTATCTGAAGAGGGAGATTTAGCAAAAAAATTCTCATATTTATATTTTTTGAACTCAAGAATATGCACCTTTCGCAATCAAACATAAAAGCAAGTTTTGCACTTAATAAACGGCTCGAATCGTTTATGTGGAACTAACAAAATCTGTGCACGTAATGTCTCTGTGGTTAGCGGTTAGCAGCGTTGTTAGTACACAAAAGATTTTAAATAAATAATAAATAATAATAAGTCAAATAGACATGTTTTCGTTCCCTTAGAAATTAGAATAGAGGTTGCCTTTATTTTTTCGTTACACGTCTTTTATGTCTAGCGAATTTGTCCATACCTCAAAAGGCATTTACCAAAAATTTGACATACCAAATTGTTGTTTGGCCATACCAAATCACGTTTCCACACCAACCAAAACTGATTATATACATACCTATACGTAGGCCTCCAATTCGATGCAACCAAATAGCCAGGGATGGCAATTCCGGCCATCCCGACCCAACCCGTCCCGTTCCCCGCCCTAAATGGGTAGGAGATTCGGATATTATTTGGGGATCGGGTAGGGTATGTGGATAATTTTTTTAAAAAAGTGGGAAACGGGTAGGGGGTGGATATGAGGTAGTACCTGCCCCATTCCCGCCCCCCCCGATCCCTGCTCCACTAGCCTACTATATATAATACATAATTATATATATATACACATAAGTTAGGGACTTAGGGTTCCTGATTCCCGCCCCAGCCCCACTAGCCTACTATATATATAAGTTAGGATTTTCCCATTTTTCAGTCACCACTCTATAGACTTACGTCTCCAATCCCCAGCCCCACTAACCTACTCGTCTTGTTTGTTTGAAACTGTTTTTATTTCAATTTGGTTTGTAATGCACTATGGCAGCAACTATGTGACTGTTTTAATTTAAATTTGGTTTATAATGACACTACGGCAGCAAATGTGACTGTTTTCATTTTGATTTGATTTGTAATGGCACTACGGCAGCAACTGTGGCTATTTTCCTTGGTATTTGGTTTGTAATGGCAGCGTAGATTGTGTTTTTTTTTTAATTTAGTTTCTTGGTTCGTATTTTATGGCAGGTGACTTCTTTTTTAAAAAGTTTTCGGATCTTTGGATCCCCGATTACCCACGGGGATCCCCATTCTCCGTTTGGGGCAGGGATGGAGGGTAAAAATAAATCCCCGGTAGGGATTGGGGCGGGGATGGGGAGAAATTTGAGTTCGGAAATCGAGAACAGGGATAGTGGTATCCACCCTCGACCCTCCCCATTGCCATCCCTGGGGCGATTAACTGATTTCCAATCATAACTATAGTTACAAATAAAAAATAAAAAAAACAAATTCCACATGATCCTTTTGCTTTTTTAGGAAACTGTGTCAATAACAAACCCAAAATGACAAAAGGAACGACACCGTCTGACACACCAGGTTTTTCCATCGAAAGACTAGGTTCCGTTTCGGAACATGAAATAAGTATTTATTTTTTAAAAAAGCAATTTCAAACTAAAAAACGATGAGCTTATTGAAATTAAAAAATATACAATATGAATTTTGTTTGAAAGATCTCAATGAGATCTTTAATACGGTGCAAAAAAAATCAAAAAATTATTTTTCATTTACATTATTTTTTAGTTTAAAAATGTGAAATAAGTACTTATTTTTTAAGAAGTTGTTCTGGAACGGGCTCTAAGAATATAACTCCAAAAAAAACTACTCACCCAAAAATAAAAAACTCTGAGAATTGTTTTTTCCGTAATGACACCATCCGATTTTTGCAGCATTTTTATTACATCACAACCCCAACCTTAAGAGAAAATCTTTTCTACGGATGTTTCCGTGAAAAAGGGTTTTACGGAGCACCATCACGCCATCCAAAATGTTTTGGACGGTCCAGATTTTAATGAAACTTTTCCGGGAAAGAGTTTTAACTCTTCTCCGGAAAAGTAAATTCTTCTCCGGAAAAGTTTCATTAAAATCTGAACCGTTCAAAGTCAAAATGGGCGGCCAAAGTCACACGCCTCCGTGATTGTCTTATCCACGGCTCCTCCATGAATATGACAATCTCAAATCTTAAACCTTACCAATAGGTTCAATTAAAATTTTAAACTTGCACAATAAATACCAAGCACCATATGCACTGATTTTCAAGGCATGGATCGTAAACATCCCAGTGAAACCCAAAAAATATCTGGCAGTAAAGGATTTAAATAACAGCCAAATACTAACACAACAAATGTCACTCAAAAAGTAATTTAAAATTCAAAAAAAAAAATTCATGACAAAAAAAAAACGAAGAAAAAAAAAATTAATCCAGATTCCAGACACATGGTGGGTTCTTCATCTCATTATCCATTTAAAGTCTTTAAAAATTGGGATTGGAATTGTTATACATCATTTAGAAATTGCCAAATGAGGAGAGAGAGAGAGAGAGAGAGAGAGAGAGAGAGAGAGAGAGAGAGAGAGAGAGAGGAGAGGAGAGGAGAGGAGACAGGAGAATAAGAGAGGCAGAGAGCGTAGGAGCGATGAGTAATCTTAGTGGTCGATTGAGTGTGGTTCGATTGAGTTGTCAACGTTGAGGGAGTTCGGTTAGAATGACAAGCTGCATTCCAACCGATCTTAGCATAATTAAGTTTAACCACATGTTTAATTAATTAAGCCAATGCAAATTTTTTGAATTTCTTTCCACCATGTTAAAAAGAACCGATCAAGTAATTAAATTTGGTGTACGAAAATTCAAAAAATAACACACAAAAGAACTCTATTTTTCGATTCGAAAATCATAAATGCTTGGTAAACACCACATTTGTATAGACCCAACCACCCCCCACTAGTAGAAGGAAAGTTGATGGAAATTTGATTCCGGATATAAAAAGATTTGAGAGAAATGTGTTCATGCGCAGGGAAGGTCTAGTTGTCTTCAAGGAGAAGATTTTCAGTGCCGAGCGAGTACCACATGGTGCCTGCTTGGCGCATCCGGGCCGTCCATTTTGGTTTTGAATGGCTCGGATTTGGAGAGAGAAAAAGGAGAGAAAGAGAGTGTGTTAGGGTGAGAGGAGAGAGTGTGTTTCAATCTGCGCTGTTCAATACACTTTTGGACTGCCTAGATGTCTTGCTCAGACACCACGTCGGCTGGGTGACGTAGTACCCACCTGGCACCCAAAAATTTCTCGCCTTCAAGCGTCATACCAACATTATAATTTAAAATCATAGAATTACAAAATTATTGTTGAAATTTTAGGCACGAGCAATCTTCACAGTTAAATGACAAATTACTGAACCCCATTATCACAAAATTAACGGCGGCCGGGACACAAAATGCTTCCACTGGCGTAGTTGCCTATGCTGAAATTAGACCTACGTATCCAGCAAGTAAAGCCGAAAGGGAAGAAATAACATACGCGGCCGCAACGATAGTTGGTTCTTTGATTCCACATAACTCAAGGTGGTGGTGAAATGGTGCCATCCGGAATAAGCGTCGGCCTCTTCCCTGTAGGCGCTTGGTGGTCTTGAAGAAGGATACCTAAAACACAAGGACGAGTGTGTATCAGTGAATGAATATCAGCAGCAGAGCTGGGATTTTGGGCTAAGTAACCCCACATAAAACTACCATTAATATAACGGCCCAGGTAAGGCTTTCAATATATAAGGTTGATTATTGGCACCAAGGTGGTGGCAGGTGGTAATCGCGATTTGAGAAGTCAATAGAAGTTGGAGATAAATGAACGGGAAGATGAGCAAAGAGACTTCTCAACAAAATAAATAGAACTCATGCCAGGCAAATTGAACGGGTTTTTCTAAACTAAATAACAAAAGTGTTCTGCTGAAAAACATTTTACACCAAGAATAATCTTCCAGTAAATTGTGGCGGAGGCAACTTGCCCGTCTGCAAATGAAAAAAGAAAGATGACAAGATTACCAAGGAAATGCACTCGCACAAATGCAAGGAATGGAAGAAACGCAAGAAACCGGTTGGAATTGCACACATGAACTGAAAAAGCATCCAAGTTTTTTCGTCACCAGTAAAGGGATAATCAAGGAAAAGAAGTCGTGGATGCATAGTACCTGCATTATAACGGATACTGCTTCAAGAACGAGGATCCCAGATGAAATAAATAACGGAAGAAACATTCCTGTACAAGAAGCCATTGCAGCTAGAGCTCCGCCCAGCGCCAAGGAACCCACGTCACCCATAAATACAGATGCCTTGTATCGGTTGTGCAAAAGAAAACCAATACAAGCTCCTGCCATCGATGCCCCAAAAACAGAAAGATCTGATATCCATAAAGCCAGTCAGTATTTTGGTTTGAATTATTTTACTTCCCATAAGGATCCGGAACCATCTCATAATTGCTTATTTTTCGTCCTTAGTGAACTTTGTTTAGCTTTTTGGTCCAAATTTTTTTTATAGCTTTTTTGGCTAGTTTTTGTCTTTTCCAACTGCTTTTCAATTTTGATCCCTAGTTTATTAAATTTCCAATTTGTTCCGTAGAGATAAATCGAATTACTGTCTTAAAATTTTGGTGAAAAATGTAGAAAGATCAGAAAAGACAATAACCAGGAAGAAAAAAAAACAGAGCAAAAGTTGGGCCAAACTTTGTTGGCACGGCTTTTCATGATGATTAGCATTCTAGAGACCATTCCACTTAAAACAGTAACTAGATTTCAACTAGCCGACTGCTATTCTGTATGACAATTATATGGAATTACCTCGGGACAAAATACATATATTTCTATTAACTTGTGTTATTAGATGACGCAAATGCAGCACAGTTAAACTAGGGAAGTAAACAGTCACATCCAGAGCTAAGTTAACTCTATAAGCTCACAACTAATTTCTCATACATTTTCCTTGACCAAGTCTGGCAAGTCAGATGGATTGACGTAAACGTCAGGCAGTAGTTTCCTCAATGTGATTCTGTAAGAGCTGCTCTGGGGAAAGACTAAACTGGAAAATCAATTCTATCCAAAGAATCTCCGCTTAAAGCTTGTCAATCTATTCTCTTTGGCAAAGTCTTTAAACAGTCCAAGCCAAATAACTCAATCGAATTCAACAAATACTTATAAACAAAATATTGGATATCCAAATTCCAAACTAACCAGAACATATTGGAAGCACAGCAATCGACATTCCTATAAAAGCCAATGCAGCGGTCCCTCCAGCCAGTCCATCAAGACCATCTGTTAAGTTGATTCCGTTTGTCATGGAAACAAAACAGAATGAAGTCAACAATAGATAGCACTTTCCCAGGCAAACAAGCCCCAGAGGGGAAGGTAGAGGAACCAACATTTTCCTGCATTGCAACATTAAAGATCAACATAAGTAGCACCAGCAGATGTTTTAAAGATTTGTTGCATGTGCTATTCAAGTAGAATGCAAGTGTCTCAACAGCAGATGACCACTATGAACTTCGAGTCAACTCAAATGGGTGGACAATACTTCACAAGTACAACAATCAGACTTCACAAAGGCTTTGTTACAAAAAAAAGTGAGTGGAATAGATTGTTTTAGAAGCAAAATCCCATATTATCATTGCTTTAATGAAACAAGCACAAGAAATACAAGAACCCGTTAACCATTATACAACGGATGCAAAGGTTTTTAACCTTAAAACAGTAATAAGAAAGAGCTCAAATACTATTCTGTGGGACAAGCAGCGAACTAATAATATTAATAAAATGACAACGAAACTTCCAGATCATTTAAAAAGCAGTAAATATAGTTCTTTTCATTTGCACGTTTTTAGAAGGCTGGCATAGCACAATTTCGACCATGTCAGTAAATCATAGTAATTGAGAGCTCCTTTGAACATTGCAAGGCCCCAGTGGTTAAATTTACAGCACTTCAAACCTCTCAGGGCGCACTAAGATTTTAACCAGGTATTCAAGACATGCCATTGCAGCAGCTAACATACCTTGTACTTAAATCCCTTCTATGCCTATTTATAAGTTACCAACTGTCCCAAAAGTTTAAGCTATTAGGAAATGGGCCCAACCATGTTATGAAGCTATTCAACACCCTACCTAACAAGCAACCTGGACTTGTACTTGGAGATGAAAATAATGATAGATAGAGGGAAATAGAAAATGAGGGAAAGAAGCATAATGCCAACGAGAAACAAATTGCAAATGAACAGACTTGAACCCAAGACCTCTCTCAACCTGAGCTCTGATACCATGTTAAGTAACTGATTGTACCAAAATCTTATGCCTTGTTCGGTTTATAACTTGAAATTTTTTTCCAATTCCAAAAACACTCATTACTCATACTTCCAATCATTATTCTTATTTCTCTCTCCACTCATTACCCTTATCTCCAATCATTATTCTCATTTCTCTCTCTATCTCTCTCCACTCATTACCCATATCTTCAATTATTATCCTAATTTCTCTTTCCACTCATTACCCCAAAAACCAAACCCAAATTTTTTCAAAGCCTCATCTAAACAAGGCATTAAGCTTTAGTATTAGGACATGGACCCAAAAATGTTTTGCCGAGCTATTCAACCCATCCAATAAAACCACTTTTTGCTTAAGACATTTTCACTCTCAAGAAAACAATTGAAAAGATATGGGTGCGTCGACATGGCAATCACGTGCACGGGTACGGATAATATACAGGTATGTTGCTACTGCGATAAAACATAAAAATAAATAAATAGTATGGGTACGACGAAAAAAAACATGTTGTAGTCTACAATAACGTGTTACATGTAAGAATTGTACGTAAAACAAAGCAATGAATGACTTTGGTGAATTCTGAATTCAACATACAAACAATAGTTCAATGTGAAACTAAAGCAACAAAAAAGAGTTTAATGTCATTACACTAAAGTAACATATTGACCAAAATCTTGATTCTACAAGATGCTAAGCCCAGGGAAAAATTCTTATCGATTTAGCGCTCTCTGTATAAAATCAAATACTATTCTGGGTGCGGTACAGCTTGAGTATAAACAGGGGTGCAGTGCTTCTGGGTTGCGGCAAAAACTAAAGATAATTTTTTGGTGTGTATTTCGTGTGCCTGGTACGCATGTAGAAGTGCAATGCAATGTATTGGTACCTGGTACGTTACAAGTACGGTTGGACATGGTATTATTAGTACCCATGCTTCAATTCAGGAGAGAAGGGTAGGAAGGGAATTCTACAGAGTTTGGCTCATTGAGTTTTCAAAATGGAGAGACCTTTTCGGACATCCAAAAGTGGATAAAAAAAACTGGCACGGAGGGACTAGGAGGGTAGGATTGTCAAACTAACTTTTAACACATTACTCTAAATGCAACTAATAGTATAATTCAAACAGTTGGCCTTCTCTTCAAAATTTATGAGAATAGATCTGTGAGTTACCATCAGACAAGTGTTGAGCAAATTAGTACAAGAAGTTATACATGCTGTAGGGTGATGATATCTTTGTAGTTTCCAACCAAACTGAAAATATCGATCCAACAGCTACCTGTATTGAACAACATTTATAATTACTGAAGATATTGAAAATCAAAAGTAACCAACAATATTACTCCCTCCGCCCCATATGTTTGTTGATTTCCAGCAATCGTCTCTTTGATGGGATCAACAAATATTGTACATCGTGAATTGTTTTTTAACTTTTCCACTAATCAACAAACCCAAGATATTACTCAGGAAAATAGTTTCATTGTTGATCCGGTTAAAGGCACGACTACAAAAAAGTGAACAAACAATAAGGGATGGAGTAAAAGGATGCAAGAAAGCATGCTTTACCTCCAAAAGAATCTTCATCAAAGCAGATAAACCATAGTTGTGATTCTTGATGATGCTTAATACATCATCAAGCAGCCCAATTGCAGCAAAGGCTAGAGTTGCTACTGCAGCGCCCCTAACCTCAATAGAAGAAAAACCAACTGATACTTCCGCAACAATTATGCCAATTGGTACAAAAAACAACCCACCCATAGTGGGAGTGCCCTTCTTAGAGGAGTGCCTAGCTGGCCCTTCTCTTCTAATGATTGAGTGAATCTTCAAACTCCGAAGTAAGGGGACGCATACATAGCCTGCACAAGAGACTACAATTGCAGATATACAAAATGGCCGCATCAAATAAAAGGGTTCTAAAGGCAGTCTGACAATTCGCCATGCACAACAATCCACAAGTAAAAGAAGAATAGTCAAGAAGGTCATGAGTCCAATGTTGGTTATCACTCCATGTTTAACCCTGCATTTCACATGTTTAAGGGAACCATTTCAATATTTGAACTTTGAAATAACAGAACCATCTTGCTGAATTCAAAACTTAATGAACCACCACAAAAACAAAAATGAAAACAGAACAAATGTAACAACAGAAACAGTTTTACTATACTAAACTCTGCACATCAAAATCACTTTCTGAATATGATGAATGCAATAAAAAACAAGACTATAGAAACGTACACCACTTAGAGGATGGGGACGGGAACGGGGTCCACTGTTTGAGGAGGGGATACACCTGTCTAGGAACTCTAAGAGTATCCACTACAAGTACTAGTTGGATGTAGGAAAAGAAATTCAACAGGTCACCAATCATAATGTTGTAAAATATCAGGATATTAGGGACTTTTTCTTGAACAAGAACAACATGAAAGTACCAAGAAGCATTCAGCAAGCTATAACGAATTTTGAAAATCACATGCGAGAAAGTGTCTAAGAAATGTGGACACATACCAATCGTCAAGTCCTATACACCTAAGAAGTGTCATAAGCGTTGTAAAAGAGTATTGGACACATGTGGCGAGTGACATGTGTTCGACACGGATACTACCCCTTCTTTAAATTATTTATGCTTCTTCGCCTTTTTACGATCTCTACAAAGGTCCTACCAGAATCTTGGGTTCGCTAATTTTATGAATGATGTTATTTAAACTTCTCCCAATTGGAACAATGGCTTATTTCTGTACTAACAAATGGAGTACGAACATAGCAAATGGAAGCATGATATATTGCCTCTTTATTTGACAGAAGATCCGTAACAAATTACAACTATTTGGCTATTATGGAGTAACTAGTTTGCTCTACATCTCACGCAACCTTTTATGGTCTCTAACTCAATCTTGATTTCCTTTCCCACAAACTTGAAGCCAAAAGAGAACCAAAATGAGCACACTGCAGCTAAGGGAAGAATACTTATAAGCTATGTTACATGGATCCTTCATTTTGGCTCAAGTACCCGTATCGAGGTGTCCGACACCTGTATCCTTTTGGACACTCGGATCCTCTAATTGTTAAGATACATACATAAAAGGAATATCAAATTTGCAAGAAAAGCAGTATTTCGAGTATTTCACATAGACAGAAGAAAGGGAAATAGCAAAAACATAATTTTCTTAACCCTTTATTGTTTAAATACATTTGTAAACATAGTTTACAGTACATAATCTGAGAAAATTATGCAATATATAACACAAACAAGAGTTCAGGACGTGTCCCCGTACCCATACCCAAGTTGGGGACACATATCCACGTATCCTAAGATTTAAGTTTAGAAAAGTCTGACGCTTGGACTTGCACCCGCACCCGATACTCGCACCCGAGTCCATGTAACATAGCTTATAAGTCCAATGAATAAAGATAAAATGCAAGACATTGAGCATGCATCCGAAAATATCCAAACAGCTACTAGTTATTTAGGAAACTGAGGATGTGCCCTTGCGGCCTTGCCTGCTTTTCCTTCGTCCTCTTGTAGTCATGGCCAACCGGTGGGCAGTCCCAGTCAAAGCATCATTAGTTTCAAGAAATGGCTCTCTAACCGTTGGCAAATCGAAATCAGACACTGGATTTAGCAAGTGATCTCCATCGCTTTCTTCAACTTCACTTGATGAATGCCTGTATTCAAGACTATCATCATCGTCCTCCCAGTCATCAAGTGAAGAAAAACCCTACAAAGCAAGACATATTCCATTGACAGTATGAAAAATGTTTTTCTCAATAATATACAAAAAACAACACTGACCATATATGGTTCTACCATCAGCTCTACAAAGACCATATATACATCGCATAATCATGTACGACTTTTGTGTGAAAAAGAAAGAAGAGGGGGAGTGTGGAGTTCACATATGTCAAAAATGGGAAATGTATCAGAAGAGCTATTCAATAAGTCAACAAAAACCCTAAGTAGTTGTTATTCAAATTAATATTCCAATAGATTTCGTAGCATCCAAAGTTCCAAACTTGGGACCTGATTGGCGGAGTTAGACAATGGAGTAGATTATAAGTCCATTTAGTGGCGCAACCAGACATTAGACATATATTGTGGGGGAACATATAAGTACAACCTAGACAAATACTTCACAGTAAGAACCAAGGATACTGAAAGCTTTTTGCAATGAATATAAGAACAAAGCTAGTATATCCAATAATAAGGTTTCTAACGTAACATTAAAAAGCCCTAAAAAAAATTCTTATATTGAAAGTTTTTATTAATTTTATTATCAATGCCATTAAAGATGTCTCTCTATCATGTTGTCGCTCATCAACTGATCTCAAATGGTTTCACCAATAATTCTTTCAAAATGTTTATATTGCATAGCATTTGCAACCAATAAGAGTCTTTGTTATATGGATATGGATTCTAGAAGAGGATCTGGGTTGGATCTCGGGCTTACAATCATCTAGCGATTGAGATTGCATGGAAGAGCTCTGCAAAAGGAAGAGAGGAAAGAGAGAGACCAGAAACAGGAATTATGTGATCTCTCTCCTCCCCTACATGTCCTATTTTATAAAGAGGGGGGAATAAGGGAAGCATTGTGTGGGATAAAAGGGGCACATGCGATGGTTCGTGAATGTCCAACCAGTGCCTGCCACTTGGCGCGATAAGATAGTGACAGGGGCTAAGGAGCACTAGCACCAAGCCGAGCCAGAGATACCAGCCGAGGAGGCCAATCAACCCCTCATTCTGTTTCGTTGAACGGAAAGGAGGAGTTGAGGACTTGAGGGGTTATTGTAGTGGGCCATAATTCAACACCATTCGGCCCAAGCCTAGTGTGTCAACCCCAACGAAGAAGGGGCTAGGAGTCCAAAGATGGCCTCCAATGGCCCAGCCAACTAGCACAGGTCGAGAAGCCCGATTGGATATGCACGGCCCATGGAATGGCGGGTGGAATGTATCTGCAGACTGGATGTAGCCAGGATGTAGCCATGTAGGTACCGAGTGGCACGGGTCGGCCACAGGGTGTCTGCTTTCATGTCATGGATGATGTTATTTGGGAGCATGGTTACGAGTGACGTCATGGAGGGCACAAACTCAACACGAGCTTACTTGGAATTCAATACAGTCTCCCTATAAAAGGTACATGATAAACCCTATAAAGGTACGCCGTTCTTGTGACCTATATCTTGTGCACTTTCCACCTCCCTGAGTGCCTTCTGGGTGAAATACGACCGGACAACACTTACTATCTGCCCCCTTATGCACTTCTAACTTTTGGGAAGTACTGGGACTAAGCTGTGCACCACGGGAGGTTTTGCATTTCTGACTTTTGGGAAGTACTACACCTCACACTTACAAGTAGCTTAGAAACAAACATCTCCAAAGGAGACGACTAAGTAATCAAACAGAAATATCTAACCATGGAACTTTTAATAAAAGAAAAACTTGATCCCAGTAACCAGTTTTCTTCCTTCTCTAAATAAGTGTAAACCGCCTCTACAAAAAGTGAGTTTGGACCTTCATCACATCAAAAGGAAAACAAAATAAAGATGTATCAATTCAATGAAAACAAATGAGAAACTAGTTTACTTGTAACAGAATCAAACCAAGACTGGGCAAAAAACAAAACAAAGCTGAGTCAGAGCAAAAAGCATGTGTATACCGATACGCACATTAAACTCAGTACCTCATCCGTGGCTCTAACTTGAACAATCCTACGTCTAAACCCATGTTTCCGAACGCCTGATTCCGATATCTACATCAGCAGCAAAGATACAATCAAGCATACTGTCTACCAACTCTTCCTTCATACATACGCAAGCATATATGCAGCGACGGATGCAGAATTTTAAGGTTGGGTGAGCATACATTACAAAATTTGTAACAAATGGAAGACCATATGTACTTTACCAATGTAACTTGTAAAAATATTATTCAACCTATTATTAATTTATTACATAAGCATATCCAATTAAAGCATTTTTATAAATAAGAAAGATTATGTTCTCCAAACTCTTGCTTGGGCCGGTGTTGAATTGTTCAAAATGATGTCGGGCAGGCTAACATGTATAGTCTTTGCACATTTGTTGTTCGTTCGGCTCTGTTGGGAACTCAGGGAAAAGAAAGGAAAAGAAAGGAAAATAAAAGAATTTTCCCTCTTATTATTTGGTTGTCGAGAAAGAGAGAAGAAAATAAAGATTTTGAAGATAATAAACAGCAAATTTTCCTTTCTATTTGCCTTCTCTTTTATTTTCCTTTCCTTTCTTTTCTTTTACATAACTTCCAAACAGAGCCTAATATAATACAACTCTAGTAGAAATTTGAAAGGTGGGTAGGCCGGTCGCCCGAGCTCCTTGTATATATGCGTGCATAGAATATATGTGTGACTTTCTGTGTCAATATGAAAGATAAAACATTCGACAATGATTTTGGCACTCCACATCTTGATAATCACGCTCCAATATTACCTCAAGACCGAAATAAGATCTGGGTCGAAGACGGCGAAATGCTGGATTGGACGAAATGCGAAGCAAAGAGATAGGGTATCTTTGCGACCCCAATCGAGCGAAACAATTTGTATTTGCGACTAACGACATCGTCGACATGTCTTTCTTCGTAACAACGATACACAATTCAAGATGGTCACTGTGATTTTTCAATTCTGCCAACTGGGTTGTCGATTGAACAAAGCAAGGAGGCCGTTGAGGGTGTCGATGCAGATGTATAGTTGCATTGAGTGGAATGCATGTGTATTGGGTTATTGAGCATTTTCTGAGCGAGCTTTGGATACGGAATATACCCGGAGAGAGGAGAGTTCATGCTGGGGAGAGGAGAGAGAAGAGAAGAGAGAGAAAACACAAATTCCGCCGGCACTTCGTAATTCACGCAATGATAGTGACTCGCTTTCTTTGGGTAAACTATAATTACACTGGTCTCCCCTGTAGGTTCTTTCAAATACAGAAACCTCTCTATAGTTTCAGAAAATACTTTGTTTGCAATACCCCACATTGCTGTAGTATTAGCTGTCCAGTGGCGACTCCATAAATTTTTACGGTAATAGATTGTTCAAGAATTATCTTAACTATTTTAGCTCAATTAAATAGTAGTAATATACTTATACGAGATTTCATACATTAATGTGAATAGTGAATTTTTTTTATAAAACATAAGACTTTCCGTTGTTCTCGACGGATTTTTATATTTGGAGCTGAGCAAGATTAAATTGGTGCAACATTCTATAAAATATTCTCTTGGAAAAATTTGTGACGAATAGATTGACTCGGGTCTTTTGGAACACATGCTTTTATTGTTAGAAATATGAAGTCGACTATGTAGAAAGAAACCCTTTATTCAATTGTTAAGTGCACTAAATTTTTCTCTCTTTCGATCTCTATTTCATTTTTCCTCAATTTCCCATTCATCTATTTGGATTATTACCAAATTCCTATGCTCGGTCTACCTGAGGTATATTTCTCCATTTATTTATCTTTCTGAACGCACCAATTTCTTTCTCTTTCTATATTGTAATTTTTTTACCAATGTCCCATTCATTTATTTGACTATTTGGGCAATTGATGAGCCTGACCATGTTCGAGCTTCTAGCACTTCAAAAATTTGGACGCGGGGGGCTGCTGTCCCAATTTTGGGACCCACCCCGGTCTCGCTCCGATGATCTGAATCGTTCACTTTGTAGAGCTCGTCGAGTAGACTATCTATGCAAAAAATCAGCTTAATTGGATATCATTAAGTACTTGATCGGAGCCCATATAACTCTCAGTCCATGGGTTAGAGTGGATTTGATCCAGTGTTTCGGATGCATTTTTTTTAAGATAAAAAGGTTCCGATCAGGTACTTAATGATATCCAATTAAGCTGATTTTTTGTATAGTTGTTCTACTCGACGAGCTCTACAAAGTGAACGATTCGATCATCGGAGCGAGACCGGGATGGGCCCCAAAATGGGGTACAGCAGCCCCCCTCCCTCCCAAAAATTTGAGACAGAAGTTGACTTAGACTAAGGTACTTGCTATGTTGGTACTTGGTTCACTGAGACCTCGACATGTATTTTTAGCTTTTATTTTTTGAGATGGAAGCCTGAGGCGTTGGGTTTTCGAATAATGTGTGCGGTCCACACGTATGTGAGAGTGATGTGGTCGGGGTGTGTCCGAGTGATATCAGTGAACAAACTGGATAATCGAAAACAGACCACTCCATTTGTTGCCTTTCTTTCTGTTACTTCAAAATAATTGCTTCGGCTTTAGCCAATCGAATTTTTGATATTCCCTTTTATTTCTCATCAAACGAATGGCATTGTCTCCTAGAAATCTCAGTTATTCTTAGCATGGTATTGGAAAATCTCATTTTTATTACTCAAACAAGTATGAAACGTACGCTTGTATATTCGTCCATAGGTCAAATCGGACATGTAATTATTGACATAATTATTGGAGACTTAAATAATAGATATGCAAACATGATAATTTATATTTGTTCTACATCTCCATGAATTTATGAACTTTTGCTTGCATTGTATTATTTGCTCTACGTATCAGAACTGATAATATTCAAGATTATACACAAAAAATCCTTTGTTTTACGCCCTTTTTTTCACCACCTGATTACCCCCATCAATCCTCTTATAAGAAAGAATTCCAACCGCTTGATCAACAGATCTCTGTTCTTGTTTTGGTAAATTCTGATCAATCAATAAATCCATTACAAATGAAAGAAAAAACCTGGATTTTCTATTTCCGTACTAACCCAAAATTCACCCCAAAGCAATTGAATCAATTTCAACAAGTCTAAAAAGGCAGATACCAAAAAAAAAAACTATGGGTAATGTTGGCTTAATCAGATTAGCCTTGAACCTTTGTTGATTAGTGGAGAAATTAGTGACCAAAGCAAGCAATTAAATTGCCGACATGGGTTTCGGATGAACACGCACGTGTAGAAACTGGAAACAGGGGAATGCACCACTGAGATTTCTTTCATTCATCATTCAAGAGGTTTCTTTATTATAGCCACACAATTGGACCTTGGACCTTTCCCAGACAATACACAAATGTAAAAAGGCCCAATACAAAGCATGACATTTGGCCCAATTTCAAAACATATTTAAGCCCAAATACAAAACAAAAATTAAAACAAGAAGACAGGTACAACATTTGGTTACACCCGGGTGTGGATCCATCTCGGAGTTTTACATAAATGATTGGAGCTGTTCAAAGGGTATACCGTAGTTGGGCTAAATCATGAATGGGCGGAATACCGTGCACACCGCTGGATGAGAGAGACTTTGCAATCGTCCTTGGGACAAATGGTGGGGATATAAACAATCTCATCGCATCCGTCCGACTGATGCCGCTTGAAATCCATCAACGATGTGAACATGGCGATGAACAACACTAGATGGTTGATAGCGTACCTCTGGCCCACACATTGGTGTGCCCCCGCTCCAAATACTAGAAAGTTCTTTTTATACACCCGGTCCTCCTGCCTTTCGTCCATGAATCGGTCCGGGTCAAACCGATATGGTTCAACAAACCCCTGAAATGAAGACTCGTAAACTGCCGGAAAAACAACGGCTCCTTTTGGAATGGTGTATGTATCCGTTAACGGAAAGTCCTTGCCTGCCAAGTGAGGTACTGACGAGGCTGGCGCACGTATTCTTAACACTTCACGTGCCACTGCCTCGGTGTATTTCATCTCCCGCAACTTGTCTGCAGTGATCAAGGTATTTGATTCTGGCAACCAAATCGAGGCGACTTCACGGCGGACCTTCGCGAGGATCTCTTGGTGGGACTCGAGGAGCGCCACTGCCCACAACAGCGATGATGTGGAGGCGTCCTGTGCTGCGAAAAGGAAATTAAACAGGTGGCTGCCGATATCGGCGGTACTTGTTGCGGCGGCGGCGGAATTCCAAATTCCACCGTTGCTTCGGTTTCCCTTATAATGTCCTTCATCCAGAAATCGATCACGCAAGTAGGCTCGCCGCCGTCCTTCATCTTCTTCTTGCTCTCCTCTGCGCAAAACACCTAACGATTTTTTTTCAGCAAAAAGAAAATTTCATATCACTAAGATAATAAGATGAAGTCAAAGACAAATGAAAACAATGCATAGTCAGAACTTCGAAGAGAACTCGACACTCTTCTAATACCGCTACTTAAACAATCTCAATATTTTGAACCCCAACGCAACCTCTCGACTTTTTTCATTTTAAAACAACTATGCTAAAAAACAGTAGGAAAGGTCAATAGTCGCGACTGTTGACCGTTTGACCAGCCAATGAGCATGTGACACGTGCACTCGTCCTCGCGAGGTTGACGATTTAACCGATGAATCCTAGCTCGCCACGTGGCGCCTCAGTCGCGCGACACGTGGCCTTGCGCTTGGGCGCCACGCGCTACCCATAGCTATGCCGCACCCATGTGAAGGTCGCGGGCCCAGATTCCTCCTTTAAGGAGAGAACTATATTTTATTCAGGTAGATGCTTGGCGCGGGTCCTAATCTAATGGAGACGATAACGCGGTCTAATCAAAATGCACAAAGAATTGTCCAGACTCTTATGTCTGCTTCGGCCTTTAGGCAGGACCCGAGGGTCCCTTGAGGCTTGGCAGCAGTATTAGCGTAACCGAGTAGGTCACGACCTTGCCTTACGGGAATGAAGGGGATCTAGTGGCTTGGTGGCTGTTAAAGAAGAAGAGGATCTCCGCGAATAAGAGGATACACTTACCGTCATACTCGCGGTCATCGCGAGAGTAGTGACACCTCGGCGGTCAGGGCGTACAGAAGGGACACATGTCATTTTATCAGCGCGCCACTTAGTGCCCGAGCATTAACTCGTGTGGTCTAAAATATGAACGTCTCGTCACTGAATCCCAAGAGGTTGTTGAGCACATTGTGAACATTCCCTAAAGAGAGAAAGTCGGCAATCATTGATTTTAAAAGAGGTTTTATCCTCTTTCAGGGGCTCTATTGTTTTTCTTCTTGGGGATCTCTGGGTTTGGGTCTCCATTGTCTACTCTCTCTGTTCACCCATGCTCTTTTCTTCACTCTCTAGATCACTCCTCTCATTCCTTTCCATAGACTATTCCAACCTCTTCGGCACATCTATTCCTAAGGGATATTTGTCCACTCAGAAATCGGACCTATCCTACAAAAACCAAATGGAGCAGCTCGATCACTGTGAGTTTTATTTTGTGAGGAGAGCTTCTAATGGTGCAGCTCATTTTCTTGCTACTCATGGGTCAGTTGGGCTGGGGTCTAGTATATACGTGGTAGGGGTGTAAACGAGCCGAGCCGAGCTTCGGTAAGCTCAAGCTTGGTTCGTTTACTTAACGAGCCAAAAACTCGAGCTCAAGCTCGACTCGAGCCTTAACGAGCCAAGCCCTTAACAACCGAACTTAGCCATTTACTAAATGAGCCTCTTTAATCGAGTCGAGCCTCCCTTAACGAACCGAGCTTTTATCGAACGAACCAAGTTCCACTCAGCTCGTTTAGTAAACGAGCCGAATACTCGAGCTCGAGCTCGGCTCGTTTAGTAAACTAGCCGAGCCGAGCCGAGCTCGCGAATAGCTCGGCTCACTTACGGCCCTAATACGTGGATTGACCAACCTCCCTTTTGGCTCTTTAAAAAGAAACAATAATAAGTCCTCCTTCTTAATTTATTACGGAGGATGATTGCCATTCCTAATGTAATCTTTTTTATCACGGTGAATTGACAGTCTCTTCTATCGTTTTTAAACAAGAAAAAAAGAAAAGAAAAAAAGAAATACTACACCTAAATGTCCCCCCTAAAAAAGAACCAAATGAAATGCACACCTAAATGTCCCCTCAAATCCTCTATGCCAAAAATTTTGTGTACCCATGTTTTGATGTGTTTTTGGCCATTGAAGTATTTGAAAATTTCAAGGGATAATTTTTTTATCCTTGATTCAATGGCAGGCAATACATAGAAACAGAGAACAAAGGATTTTGGGTACTGTTAGACTTGTCTCACATCACTCATCTAAATCACCCAAGTTTAGTTAATAAATTCTAGAGGTTACTCCACCTAATGCCAATTGATTTTAGGTTGGAACCTTCGAAGAAATCTAACATGGTATCAAAGTTAGGTCTTTGGTGGTCTCACCTCTCGTGAGAAAATTATCGCTCATCTAAGCCACCCAAATTTGGTTAATAAATTCTAAAGGCTACTACACCTATTGTCAACTGATTTTAGGTTGGAACCATCCACGACATCTAACAGGTACAACAAGACTTTAGCTATCCCTAAATGTAACTAAACAAAATGTCAGCAAATTTTAGCTTCATTGACCACCTAATGTTTCGATGAGCCCTTCCCTGCCAACCTCGCCTCCCGAAACGCAAACCCCGGCAGATCAATCGGGAGCTTCATCAACCCGACATTAAACAAGTTATAGTCGAAGTTGAACCTCTCCTTCGACTTGCCCGACAAATATGGCCCGACGAACACGGTCTGTGACGTGTCAAGGTTCAAGTCGCGACAACCATCGGAGAGCGATCGGCTTTCCATTCGAGAGCCGCAACCAGCGCGCCAGGTGCTCGACGACGATCCTCTGTTGGATAGGAACGTAAATGGAGAGGGCCCTGGGGGTGAAATTGGGAGCGAGAAGTCGGCGGAGGTCCTTGTGGTCCTGACCGAACATGTAAATGAGGTTGTGGTCGCCGAAGAGTTTTTTCCCAAAGGGGTGGGCGATTAGTTGGAAGGCGTCAGGCCGAACGTTGGCGAAGACCTTGTGGGAGAGGTCAGTGGAGCGGACAAAGACGACAAACTTGCCGGTGATGTAGTTGGCGGAGACGCCGAGGGGGGAGGTCCGGGCTAGGTCCGACTGGGTTTCCCAGAACCGCGTTGGGTTCTGGACAAGCGATATGGCGTTGCCCAAGAAGGGGAATACTAGTGAAGGGCCCGGGACTGTGCTCTTCTTCTTTAAGTAGGAGACCTGTTCAAGGAGGAGGAGGAGGAGGAGGAGGAGAGGGATGAGGTACGATGAGAGTGATGAGAGAGTGGCCCAGATTGATGAGTCCATTTTCACTTTGTTCTCTCTCTCTCTCTAGTAGTCGATAGAGACCAAATCTTGGGTTGATATCATCAAGAGGAGACAATTATAGGAAGGAGATATTGTGATTCAACTATTTATAGAAAGAAAGAAATAAAGAAGGATACGGTGGAGAGAAGGGACGTGACAATATTATAGGAAGGAGATATTGTGACTCAACTATTTATAGAAAGAAAGAAATAAAGAAGGATCGATACGGTGGAGAGAAGGGACATGACAATTCAGATTCTACTATTGGGTTTAGAGAGAGAGAGAGAGAGGCGTGAGGATAAAGTCGCATAATACGTATGCGCATGCTAGAAAAAACGAAATTGGGCATGAGTTTGGTCCGACTTGCCTATCCTTTAACATTCTGAAAAGATAGGATACATGAAAGAAAAACATGAGTCTTGACCATCCAGTATTATTTCATAGATAGTTTAATTTTTTTTTCCCCATAAAAAGTGAATCTGTACCGTCCAATGTCGTTTTGTGAATAATTTCATATTTTTTTTCATATACTATATCAGGCCTCTATAACATTAGAGTAATGTTATGGTTAGATATGATTTTTCGACCTATATCAAAGCCAGTTGTCATTATTGTGTATGATAAGTGAGTACATTCTACTACTCCTCATCTACTATGTAACCTAATCCCAACGTTCTCTCTTCCGTACTAGTACTATTTCCTTTCACAAACGTGAGTAGGACTGAAAACGAACAGAGCTCGCAAGCTCGGCACGAGCTGTTCGTAACTCGGCTCGTTAATGGCTTGTTCAAGCTTGGGTCGGAGGTTTAACAAAAGATCTCAAGCTGATTTTTTCAACTCGTTTCATAAACAAATTGAGCTCGAGCTCCCTATAGCTCAGCTTGAACGAGCTCGCAAGACAAGCACTATACATAATCATCAGTCAAATATGATTATTAATCAGAGTGCCAGAGTTGGGTTTGTAGCCCAATGTCACTTTCAACGCCGGCAACACCTCAAAGGTGGAATCGAAACAAGTGCCCCCATCCTTGGTTTCCCACCTGATGATGTTTATAAAAAAAAAAAAGAGAAAAGGTTTGTAACCCAATGTCACTTTCTCATCTATTCCACATGAAATGTGAGAGTTCGATTCTCGCCATGAGTACGAGTGCTTGGTGTAGTGGTTCCCTTTGAGCTTGCCTCACTCGTATGCCGCTTAACGATACCAATTTTCATCTCTTTAAGAATATGGTAGACATCTATCGAGTGATAAAAAAAAGTTTAAGATAGGCCTTCCCAAGGGGACTTCACGTTTTAATCCTTTTTTATGTTAATTAATTAATCAGTCCAACTAAAAATTAAATCAACTATCTCTATGTCATTTAGGGAATCATCGTAGAATATTATTGGTGGAAAGTCCACTATCTCTATTTTAATCAATCAGTTCGGCTCCGTTTGGCTAAATAAGTCAATTGGTTTATTTTTTTATCCTTATTCAAATTTTTTTCGTATTTGTTAGTTTTTCTTCAATTTTTTTGAGATTATTGAATCGTCATGTCGAGAGGAATCTAAAAAGTAAAAAATTATGATCGAAATTCAATTTTTTTTGAATAAAAATGAAAAAATTGGCTTATTGACTTATTTTTGTCTTTATTCAAAAAAATTAGTTTTCGATTGTAATATTTTACCTTTTAGATTCCTATTGTCATGACGATACAATAATTCTTAAAAAAATTGATGAAAAATTAACAAATACGAAAAAAATTAAATAAGAACAAAAAAATAAGTCAATTAACTTATTTAGCCGAATCCCATCCCTTCAATGTCAGTCTAACAGTTTGACAGTTAGAGGTGTCGATGTCCTTTAGATGACATAAGGGAAGTTATGGAATCTCAATAAAAGAGGAATACGCCGGCACTTTGTAATTCACGCACCGACAATGACTCGCTTTCTTTGGGTAAACTAACTATACGGGTCTCTCCGGAAGATTCTTTCGAATACAGAAACTTCTCTCTAGTTTCATAAAGGAGGCTGATTTTGGAGAATAATTTGGGTCACCTTCTTTAAAAGAAGGTGAATATTATCATTCCAGTGATCGGTGAAAATTGTGTAGGATACACAAAATTAATACACTTTTTTGCTAATAATGAGTTAGTTTGTGGTAACACCCACATAATTTCCACCAGCCAAGGGAATGTAATGTCCTATTTAAAAGAGTAAAAGAGGGTGAACAACATTATTCGCACTTCGTAATTCCCGCAAACTACGCCGGAGAAGGAGAGTTCATGCTGGGGAGAGAGAAGAAAGGAGAAAAAGCAAAGTGTCCCGGCACTTCATAATTCACGCAACGATAATGACTTGTTTTCTTTGGGTAAACTTATTATATTGGTCTCTCCGGAAGATTCTTTCAAATACAGAAACCTCTCTGTAGTTTCAGAAAGGAGGCTGATCTTGGAAAATAATTTTGTTCACCTTCCTTTAAAGATGATGAATATTACCTTCTTTTTGATTGCTGAAAATTGTGTAAGATCCACGGTTGAAAATTGTGTAGGACCCACGAAATCAATATATTTTTTGTTAATAATAATGAGTTAGTTTGTGGTAATAAAGAGGGTGAACAAATTATTCGCACTTCGTAATTCCCGCAAACTATGCCGGAGAAGGAGAAAACACAAGCTACGCCGGCACTTCGTAATTCATGCAACGGCAATGACTTGCTGTTCTTTGGGTAAACTAACTACACTGATCTCCCCTGATGATTCTTTCAAATACAGAAACCTCTCAATAGTTTCAGAAAATACTCTGTTGGTATTGCATCACATTGCTGTAGTATATTAGTAGTCCAGTGGCAACCCTAGAATTTTTTACGTAACAGATTGTTCGAGAATTATCTTAATTATACTAGCTCAATTAGATAGAAGTAATATACTCCTACGAGATTTCATCCATTAATGTGAAAAGTGATTAAAACTATAAAAAAACGTAAGAATTTTGCTTCGTTCGCTCCGATATATCCGATAACACCCCAAGCGTAGGGCCTAATACGTCAGTTGAAGCATGATAATCTGAAAATCCGGGATCGTACCCAAGGGAATAATTAATACGGCTTTGCTGGATTTGTAGATGCAAGCAAGGGTTTTCGGCTTTTAGACAGCCAACTTGGTTTTACGTGTGTAGTGGAAATGAAATGGCCTGAATTGAAAAGCTAATAAACTAAGATAAAAGACAGGTTAGGTCTAGGAATTACTAACACTCATGACTTAAGTCAAACTGCATTTCTCATCCAAATACGCGGTTCAGGATACACAACTAAGGTTCCCGAATCGGAAAATAGAATGATTCGAATACCAAGCTAGCTCTAGAATTTTTAGCAAATGTCTCGTGCGTCAGAGCTCCAAGTATCATGTGTGGTAGGTAGGCGATGCTCCTACCTACACATGATCAAGGAGATTAACACCTTAGCGATTTGACAAATAAACCCGAACCCACATCGATGATCGAACCAAAGGTTTAAACTTTATGGTGAAAAACGCAATTCTTCTTGAGCCATGAGGTGCTAATCACCCAATGACCTAACCTTGGAAAACTTCTCACCCATATCTATTGAGATAGGAGCAAGCAAAAATCTACTTAATATAATTGAATTAACAACACTAGAAAAAAATTGGATTAAAAGATAGATCGGAAAATTCACTACAACTTTAATAAAGATGACAATATCAAAAACTAATTAATGAAGGCAGAAAATAAATATTCAAGCTAGAAATTGAAGAACATTCAAGAATAAAAACAAATCTAGATCTAAAAAATCCATGATGTAAGCAAAATCTAAATCTAATCTACTTCTTGGTATCCGCCAGCATATTCTTCAGGAGATGCTTCAAAATTACCCTCTGAGGCTCTCGGTATCGATAGACTGTATTAACTTCAATCGATGCCGAGCAAGTTATTTGATCCTTGTTGATTGCCATTGAAACCATCTCGGTACCGATGGGAATAATAACTTGGTACCAATACCGAAGGCCATAAGTTGCTGAGATAAGACTTCGATAACGATAGGCAAAAATAAGTGGTATCAATACCGAATGTGTTAGGGGCTGTCACTTTGAAAGGTGTTCGGTACCGATGGACTAAATTTCTTGGTATCGGTACCGAATGGCCTATCTCCAGCACTTGACTTTGTTCTTCTGCTTTGGCCTTGCCTCGCCCTGGCGAGCTGTCGGGTTGCCTTCGTCTTGTGATATGCCTTAGACCTTAAAGCTCCTGCTATTTGGTAAATTCCTACAAAACAAAATTGAAAAACCTTGCAAGCAAAAACAGTTAAAACAACTAAATTAATGGCAGAAACAATTAAAACTAACCAACTAGCGCACCTTAATGTCATTGTCGGGTGCTTATCAAATTTATATTGCTCTCGACGGATTTTTATATTTGGAGCTAAACAAGATTAAATTGGTGCAACATTTCATAAATATTCTTTTGGAAAAATTTGTGACGGATAGACTGGCACGGGTCTTTTGGAACACATGCTTTTGTTGTTGGAGATATAAAGTCTACAAAAAGAATCCATAGCACGATACCAATAGATCTTTTTACTTAGGGTCCATTTGAATAGAATAAAAGTGATACGGAGTAAAAAATACAAGAGAAAATAGTGACACTTTTCTGGTGTTTTTTTAGCATGAAAGTACAAGAAAGTGTGAAAAAGTAAAATTTTTCCTTGTACTACTCTTTAAAACATCAGTATATGGCTTCAACTTTCTTGCTAAAAACATAAAAAAAAAATTTTCTTTTGAAAGTTGCCGTATTTTATGACACTTCCTATTATGTCCATAACTTTTCATTTTCCATTATGATCCATAATGTATGTTAAGGCTGAGTTAGTATATTTATATTTTTTCTTGCAAGATTCTTTCAAAAAAAATCATTTTAATCAATCAAGTGTAAGAAATTAAATAAAACCTCTTTTCACTTTCTTTTCTTCTACTTTACTTTTCCTTATTTTCATTTTCCAACACAATTTTCTTTCTAATATATCAACAAGGGAAGTCTTCAATAAACACTCTTTTAAGGTGTGTACCATATGCACCTATTGCGTGGTTCATATTATGCCACCTCATAAAAAATTACTTGTAGGACCGGTCATTCATAACATTTTATTTCATATCGTAACTTTTATACTAAAATTTCGTAACTTTTCGTAATATGATTCGTAATATTTTAGCAATAATTCATAAACATTTTAAAAATCATAACATTTTGGTGTGTTTCAATGAGAGTGCATATGATACACATCCAAATAAGGAATGTGTATTGTAGCACTCTCCATCAAACGGACCCTAACCATAACAAAACTATCCACCAAGATAGATATATTTCCCACAAATTAAAGCCTAAAGACATTCACGTAAAGTCCAAACTGCAGACGCTTAAGTTGTCCAATTAGAAATCATATTTGGATATGGGCCAATTATAAATGGATGATTTAGGTGGATTCATGAAACTGGTCCAAATTGCCACATCTAGTATTACATCACATTGTTATAGTATCAGCAGTCGACTGGCGGCCCCAAAATTTTTAATAGATTGTTCAAGAATTATCTTAAATATACTAGCTCAATTAAAAAATCCATAGCACGATACCAATAGATCTTTTTTCTTTATCTGTGCTGATTAACTTCGTAATGTAAGACTTGAATGTTCAACTAAAGCTTAAAATTAAATTACTACTACTAAATTCAAAGAAATCTTTACTCTAGGGTGTTCAACTGCACACCCGGGCACGGGTGTGCAGTCATGGGATTTGGGAATCATG
Organism: Rhododendron ovatum; assembly: GCA_019656835.1. Lineage (NCBI taxonomy): Eukaryota > Viridiplantae > Streptophyta > Magnoliopsida > Ericales > Ericaceae > Rhododendron > Rhododendron ovatum. The sequence continues at coordinate 5,143,536 of CM033793.1, read as the reverse complement.
CATGGCAGCCCGTCCGGTTGTGGTGCAGTGAATTCGGCCGTCCATTTCGACAATGAATGGCTTGGATTTTAATCCAAGCAATGAGCGGGGTTCAGATCAATAGGAGTTCGGATTAAATCTGAACCGTCTATGCAAAAATGGACAACAAGATTGTAGTGCAGTTGTGCACTACAAAAAACACCAATCCGTGTAGCCACCGCCACTGAATTAGGACATTCTCCGTTTTCAAAAACTTCGCGTTTTTTAGTGACCAATATAAATTGGGAAGTCCGAAGCTAACAATTTGAGAAGTGCAAAAATCAACTCTATATTTATTTTCACACCCAATAGGAGTGCGGTTAACAACTTGAAGAGTCCAAAAATCACTTCCCTAAAAATTAACCGATTAGAAACAGCCAAAACTTCGAACAAAAACAAACATTACTTCAGTGCAATTCACACATCGTTGAGATATTACTTCGATTCTCCTGTCCGCAAAAATTAGAGAAGTATATAATTTTTTCCAAAAGCCTTAAAAATATTCATGACTATGAGAGAACAATACATCTTGACTTGCTTTACAAACCTAAAATAATTTTGTGAGCATTTATTTTTTTTTTTTGGTCAACATTGTGAGAAGTTTGCTCAGTATAATTTGTGAATGCCTTTGTTTTCGTAAATATTAGTAATTCTACCAGTAAAAATTTGATTCCTGCTGATCCTGGAAATTAGTTATTGGATTCCTGCTGATCCTGGAACGAGTAACTTACACAGACCAAAACTTCGACAAAAATTTTTGGAACATTCTGCATCACATGACCAAGCCCGCTATCTTGTTAACTCTTGAATCGGATGCTCCTACTGATACCTGCATTGATTCCAGAAGCTTCCCCACCGTAAGGACCGGCTGGCTTCTTGATGTCCCGCACCTGCCCTTTCCTGCGCACCACTGCCTTCGCGTGCTTATTCTGCAGGATTTGAGAAGAGAAAGAAGATAAGTCTAGCAAACATGGGTATGTGGTTTGTTCAAAAGATTGAGATCCTATGGAATACCTTGTAATTCTTCCTTGGATTCTTTTTCGCCTTCTTGCGAGCACGAGTCAATCCTCTGTTCTTCTCCATCTGGTGTCATAGGCAGCAAAATTAGGCCCCAGCCAAGAGAATTAGATGCAGTTATTATAACGGGCACCTATGAAGCACTGATACTCTGAAAATGTCGTATGAGTGCCAGTACTGGTAGTCTAGTACGGCACAGGTAGGAGTCGTAGGACCCCGGTAAAGAAAAGTGCGTACCATGTAGTGCAAAAACGCACAGCGTACTTTTTAGTTTCCGGGTACGGCACTGGTGGTATGGCAACGGGTACTTATTTGGATGTCTTTGTAATGCTTTTCAAACTTCATGGGTTCCGGAAGGATAGACTTAAATTCTTGTTCCTGGTATGCAATTTCTAAACTGAAGACCACTATGTTTCACATCTAGGGTTAGAACTTTAGAACTTGTATCGACTCTTACGAAGGGATATGTGAGCTGCAACCACTCATGCGACAAAGGTGCCGTTGGCTGTAAGTGTGTATCAACGTTGGAATTCTGCGCGTGGACTATAAGAGTTGTGGCCACTCTCTCCACCCTCTTCTTCTTTCTGCTCGCATTTGGCTCGTTTTTTGCTTGTTTATGGGTTAAGCACTTAAGCCCTTTTTATGCTATAGTCAAATAAGGCTTATAGTTGTTATACATTACATTCAAAACATGCTTAGTGATTTAAAAAAAATTATTGGCAGGCCCTACTTGTACCCAACGTTTTTAGTTTTATGCCGTATCCCCACCCACACCACACCATACCGGTACCTGTACTTCATAGTCGGGTATCATTTCCACTTTTTTTTCCGGAGTTTAGGAAACACTGAAAACTTGTTTGGCAAACAGTTATCACGAAAATCTTATTTAGTAATAGACTTTTAGCAAAATGCCCAAAAAATGTTCTTGGGTAGTTGAATACTTTTTGATGCCAACAAAAAAAAAAAAGTGCATATTTTCTCAAACTTTCTGCGGCCTTTTGATAACATGAAAATCCACCACGGAAAATAAATTGGGCCAGCCCCCAGCATCTAACAAGCACGTAGGAATCGGGTATCCTCACCTGATATGTAATATGGCGCTTCCCATCTACCAGGGCTTCTTCAGGCATAGGCAGTATTGCTGCAGTTCTGCCGAATCAAAACATGTTTCAAAAATCGCACATATTGAAACTATGAGAAAAAGATTATTTACACATACTAAGGTTCAAATGCTAAAATGAGCCTCAATCAATTGAAATATTGAACAATGCCTACAGCATGAGACTAAAGCATGATAGTTTACGTCATGAATTATTAAATCCTCCCAAATGGTTTGACCTTTTTCACTAGTTCCAACAAACATCTCAACAGATCGTCTGTATCTTCTAATTTAATATATTTTTGGCAAATTTTGAAAAATTTATCCACACTAATTAGCTGAAATATTTTGGTTGGTACAAAAAACTTGAAATTCTTTTTACACAACTTTGTTGAAAGGCTCGACTGCATAAGAAACGACAAACATGAAAAGAAGTTTGCATACATCTTTGATTTGGCCGCAGCAAGCTTTGAAGCACGTTGCTGTTTTACTTGTTTGTACAAATCATCTTCTGATTCAGATTCTCCAAACTCCATGTTCTTATCTTCATCACTCCGAAGAGTGCCAGGCCCATCTCCGACCTCATCACCAGACTCAACTCCAGCTCCTGCAAGAACCCGGAGCTCGTGCTTCCTTCGCCTTTCTCCAATGTCATCCCGCTTTGGCAAATCATCATCACCAGAAATAATCTGCCAGGTGAAGTCACATGAATAGTTTATGATGAAGAAACAATGTAGGAGATTATTAGCCCAAATGCACCATCTACATGAACATATAGATATCAATCATTGTAAAACTACATATGAACGGTATGTAGAGTAGACCACTTGCAGAGAATTGTTTATGCTTACAGGTGGGATTTGTGGAACGACTTTCAAGCTAGCATTTGACATGTTTAAATTATTAAAGCACCAAAAAGCAGGCAGCACTTCACATTCCATATCTTACAGAAACTTCTCACTCCTTGAGATCATCAATTGTGAAAATGGGCTGATATCTAGAAAGTAGACATTAGACACACCCTGTAAAGATGGATGATATACAATCTTGACAAATTCCAAATAACCTTGAATCTAAATCTAACAATTGCCTTAACTTTGACACTGATGTCAGACTCTCCCTATACTTTGACAAGTATAACACATAATACAAAACTACCAACTGCGAGTGCAATCAAGCAACTTCATATATTGAAGGTCAAGCACCTCTTGCCAAGGTCTCATCAGAAAACGCAATAGTACAAAATTCACATAATGCATGGGAAGCCGAAGATAAATGGCAAAAGTTTCACAAACGAACAAATTCGGCTTTTAACATATACCAAGGGCAACTAATATCACAAAAAAAGGTAGCATATTTTGAAAATAAATTGACTTCTTCCATGCAAGAGATAAATCTTCTGACAGGAATTAGCCTATTAAAGACTATCAAAAGGGGGACAAGAAATCCCAGAATCCAGATCAATACCTTGGTCTTTTTCGACTGGTGAATTACTAGTTGGGATGGTTTGCTTGAACTCATAGACGTTGCATGCCCCTTGCTCATCCCAGCAGTGCCTTTACCCAGATCTACAGCATCATCATCGAAATCATCTATTGTCTCAAGTTGTCTGTCCAATTACAAGTTGCATTTTAAGTGAATCCTCAAGTCTCCAAAATGTTAAAAAAAACCACGTAAATGTAGACGCATGGAACGAGAGTGTTACCCATTCAGCAGTCTTGACCGTTTCTGAACTTTATCACGTTTTGAGGCAATGGAGCCAAAAATACACTTTTGTTTCAACTTTTCCTCGAGAGCAGCTCTTACTTTTAACATTTCCATGCTCTGTACTCCAATGTGATCACTCTGAGTCTGAGACATAGTTTGTGATTCATGTTAGTCTATATGGCTCAATAATAAGTTACACAGAAACATAGAGCAACAAATGACACAAGAGGTTGGGAAGTTCAAGTTTCAGCTACTGCATCCAAAAACTGGCAGCATTTACAAACAATAATAGGTACCAGACTACTGGTGGTGGGACTTCGCTGTTAATGCTGTTGGATGTTTATGGCTTACCAGATGCTTGCGCCTTTTTCCATTGCTCTCAATATCCTTGGAATAGTCCACCTTTAGTTTGTGAATTTCTTCATGAGGCTGTAAAGATCAGTAGATGTCCACATATAAAAAATTCAACCCAGTAAAACAGGGAGGAAATATTGTTGACAAATGAAAAGCATGGATACTAACTATAACTGTTGCTCCTTGTCTTACAACTGGCTTGTTAAAATTGTTCAAAGAATCAGATGTAGGCGCAACGTCCTCTCTCAGAGATTTCAACACGGTTTGGTCTTTCTTGCTCAAAATATCCTCAAGTTCAGATGGAAGATTCCCATCAAGTTGTTTTAACTGCGACATACACAAATGTCAAAGAGGTAAGGTCGACTTTGATAACCTTCAAGAAGAATCATATCTTGACTCAAACCTCAAAACAATGAAGTGAGCCTGTAGTAATCTTTGGTACAATGGTGACGCCATGTGGCAGTAGGAACCACAACATTGCTGGGTTAGTTAGAGACGAAGGTGTTCCACATAATCTGATTAGCAGTTTTTATTTACTGGGGATACCATGCATATTTTTTAACTGTTGCAGTAAATAATTTTTTTGTGAGCTAGAGGTCTGCTGCAGACTAAAACAAAAACTGAAAAAGAAGAAGAAGAAGAAGAAGAAAGGAAAGGAAAGGAAAGACAAGAGAAAACTTCTACAATAGCAGTGATGGTTTGGATCCAAACTTTATTTCAAGATTTAATTACACATAGGAATTAGATACTCGTTAAGCCAGCCAAGAGAAACAGTACCTTGTCTAATAAATTCTTAATCTCCACCAGGCGAGCAATGACCGGATGATCACGAACTGGCTGCCCTTCAGCCTTGAGAAGAAGATAAAAGGTAATAGATTGGCAATACGCAAGCAGCAGCAGCTGTTTCACCTCCATGTAATGCATGCCTCCTTTCATTGCGTTTCCCCATTCTTTAACCTTAACAAAACACGAAAGCAGTTCAGAAGCTGAATAACATCATAATCAAAATCAAACTTAAATGCCCTAGAGATAATTAAAGCACCAAGATCACAAAGAAGAACCAAGAGTCTTCATCAAGTTCAGGGACAGGTGCCGAATCTCTCCTTGTCAGGTGCATAGCATTTGGAAGATTGAAACAATTCCTTACTTGAACCTCTTCAGGTGCACCACATGTGGCACTACGCACTCATGCCACTATTTCTTGTGATCTAAGCCTTTATCAATAGAAAGGTTTGAAATGGAGAGATTATTGTCCACCATATGGTCCAGCCATACGGGCCATCGTAGCCAACCATCAGACCAGGTCGATGTAGCAGGAGGTAACTTCAACTTTGATTACAAGTTGTGCAAAAGACAAACATACCTTGCTCAGAAGTGGGTTGACTTTATTTTCTAGCTCTTCAAATGCATCATTCAGCTCTGACAACAAACCAACTAATTCTGGAGCAGAACTGTAAGAAGTACACAGCATATTAGTGGTTACAACTTACAAGCATAACACAGACAACACAGTTTCAATAAAAGCAAAAATTAGAATGAAAGAGAAAGGGTTTGTCTCACGTATACCTGAATTTCTTTCTTATTTGCTGGAGGGCTATTTGGAAAATATGTTTAGTTTTGAACTAAAAAAAGCCATTACAGATCTGACACTGCGCTACTGCCCACATTTGGTGGCATTGTCCTGAGCTTGGTTGTCCTCTGTTTTCGGGTATGTTTTGCTGTATTCCCCAGGGTTCTACCCCTGATTGTCTTAGCGTAAGTTTTTAGTTTTCTGATAGAAACTCGACATACAGGAAAAACAAAAACAAAAACAAAACATATCTACTGCCACACGTTAATCATTGCTTTACTCCTACGATACAGACTTTAAGCCTCTCGCTTGGCCAATCTGTTAAACTAAAAATGACTTTGCAGCCTTACCAAATAATGAGGGGGGGAGGGGGTTGCGGTTTCTATAATTGTATTGACATATTAGAGAGACATATATATGATTGTGGAAGCTCAAGGGGAAAACGAGACAGATAGAAGATTGAGATCGTAACAGATGCTACATGATAAGGTGATTCAGCTGATTTTAACCGAAACAAATCCGAAATTAGATTCCCCTGAAACCTTTTATATGAAACGATGTGATTTTTGTGCCTGCCAGAAAACAAATCTATCTTGAACATATTTTATCAGGAATAAGCACATAGATTGTTTTCTTGTTTGTTTTAGGTGTTCAAGCCCGTTCAAGGATTGCTCCTTCAATTTCTCTTTTCCTTCAATGGCTTTCAAGAAGCTTTCCTTCAATGGCTTTCAAGAAGCTCAGCTCTTCCTTCCATTTTCTGATGCAAACTTCCTTCTTATATTGCTTATTTCTCACCAGAAAACATTTACCAAACATGTGCCTTCATAGGACTACAGTACTAAGCCAACACAAAGAACTTTTGATGGCTCACAAGGAAGCATAAGGTTAATACACCTAAAATGTGGAAATTATGAAAGCTGGCTCACCTATATACAACATCCATTTGCTCTTCCTTGGTCAAAGCATTCAAATCTTTCTCAACTTCTTGATAAACTGAACCAGGGCCATCATGAGCTTCTCTGCCAGCTGAAGCTTTTGGTGCAGCTTTCCCTTTGACCAGAACGTCCTACAATGTTGAAAACCTAATAATGACCACCAGCACTCATCAAATCATACATAGAAAGGTGATATAAAACCCTACCTCCAACGTTGGCTCTCCGTTGCTCTCATCTTGACTAACATCTTCAAGGCCAAAGTCTTCCAAGGATAAAGATTTTGCATTTTCCTTTCGCAATCTTAACACCTCTGCCTCCTCAGCAGCAGGTTGATCCTCATCACTTGATTGAAGCTTCAAATAACAAAAAAAGCTAAGTTAAGAAGATTGCAAGTGACCAATGACATGACACTTCATCATTTACTTGTTTTTTATTGGCAACCAAAAGAAAACTTATCACAGGATACAAACAAGTATGATGGAGACAAAGTCCACCAAAGAGAAAATAGTAGGACAAAGAACCAAATCAAAACAAAAGAACTCCCTCAAGGGGCGGTGATATTGAACAACACTCATGACACTTTTACTTCACATATCAAAACACACAACGGAGAAAAGGAATGACGTCTTCACAATCTGAATCTCACCTCATAATCCATATTATCTGCATTATACATATCACCTCTACGCCATACAACCCTTTGTTTTTCCTCATCTTCAACATCATCGTGCATTTCATCCTCAACCCCACCAATCTTGACCTGTAAATATCTCTGTGTCCTCGCCACTGGAGAACAATAATAGTTAGCACTACAGAAGAAACAGTTCAACCTATAGTTAGCATAATAGCATTCAAAGATATTGTGCGTCCTGCGAACCAAAGAATCAAACAAGTGCTGAGTTTCCTTACTTTTTGCAGCAGTACCAGTAAGACGAGTGTCATCGTCAATGTCTTCATCTTCCTCCTCATCCTATATGCAGACACACAAAGAAGAAAGGTTTTTCTGACCATCAACAGAACTACATAAACAATCTACTTCCAACATATCTTCCAAGTTCGAAAGACAATATGATAACATCAGGAAAACAACATAGGGGCGTTCTAATTATAATATTGGCTACCCTGCCATAAATGATTGAAAGCATAAGAAAATAGTACAAAATTTCTAATATATATAAACACACCATGTAAATAGTACAAATAGATAAACAGAGTTTCCTATAACCTGAATGTCAAATACAAGGTGCTCATCATCTTCATCTGATGCCCCAATATCATCACTTATGTTGAGTGGAATAACATCCCTCTGCTTGTGAACTGCAACAGCAAAACACTATGTTAGAGCCTGCACAATCTTGGATTAACACTATGGTGACTTTATTTGTACACCACTTAGGTACCCTCTAAAACGGCGCCATGCAAGCACCAAGCACATCTCCTGAGGACCCCCACATAAGCTTGATTGGACTGTGTAACATGCCACGTTTATATGGCACCAAAGGGGTTGAGAAAATGTGGTCACCGTACCAATATTGATAGTTTTGGGGTCTTGTATTCTTAATTAGTAAGTTCTGAAGCTACAGAATCACTGTACTGACTTCAGATGCAAGTATTGAGCTTAATAGTTCAAAAGATAGCTGGAAAGTGGACCAAAAGAAAATGATGTTAGGCTGTGTATGGGGTTTTGGCCATAAGCAACAGAAAAATTCAAACCATAGATTCTCTAGCCAAGAACCCACCTGAACTATCCCGATTTTCCTTGCTAAAAGCCACCTAAAAAACCCACAGTTCATCCTAAAATACTTCAAAAGGGTCAGCAGTCAGCACATTTTTTCACTTGGCCAAAAAGCTAACCTTTTTGCACATCCAAACACAGCCTAAGCAATACAAGCCATAATTTCCATGGCCTAGATTGATCCTTTCCATTTCATACAAAACAAGAATTAGCTTAATCTAGGCTGCGTTTCGAGTTTTTGCCATTTTGGAAACATTCAAACTTTAGATACTCTAGCACCTTAATTTTCTTAAGCTTAAAAGCCACCCAAAAACCCCACAGTTCTTTCTCAAACCCTCCAAAAAGGTGACCCCAGTTTTTACATGGCCAAAAAGCTAACCTTTGTACACATCCAAACACAGCCTAATCAATACAAGCTAGAATTTTGACAACCTAAATTGATCCTTAAAAATCCCAATTTTCCTAGCTTAAAGCCACTTAAAAAATCCGCGGTTCTTTCTAAGAAACTTGGAAAGGGTCAGGCTGTCAGCTCAGTTTTTCACTTGGCAAAAAACAACCTTTCTATACATCCAAACGCTGCATAATCAACACAAGTTAGAATTTCCATAGCCTAGATTGCCCTTCCTCATACAAAACAAACATTAGATTAATCTAGGCTGTGTTTGGATTTTTTGCCATTTGCGATAGAAATGTTCAAACTTTAGATACTCTAGCCAAGAACCCACCTTAACTGTCCCAATTTTCATAAGCTATAATCTACTTGGCCAAAAAGCTAACCTTTCTATGCATTCAAACACGGCCTAATCAACAAAAGCAAGAATTTTGATTGTGACAACCTCGATTGATCCTTTCCACTTCACACAAAACAAACATAAATTTTACCCCAAATTTTGACGGCGACCCAACAGAGTGACAAGGAACTTATTTAAAATTGATAGAGAGAAATATTTACATGCGTCGATTTCATCGTCCATCATGTCGTAGTCAGGCGCAACGTCGTGTTTTGTGGCTCTTTTCTTAGGGTTTCTACTGTCACCCTTTGGACCCTTTCTTCCTCTACCCATCGCGTACGAGCAATTCACCAAATGATTAAAGCAAAAAACTGTATCTCGTTGAAACGAAAGAGAAGAGAAAGGTAGAGAGAGAATGGGAAGATGTAGACAGAGTGAGAATTTTAGGGTTTTAGAGGGAATAACGAAGAAGTGAAAGTGATAACTGGGTTTAGGGTTCTTGTGAGCAAGTGGAGTGAGATACGGAGCTTTTGCCACCATCAATTGCCACCGCATTAATTCGCATTAATGATTCCATCTGACGGCCCAGATTAAAAAGATCTCGCAACTTCTAAATGACTTTACACGACAGCGTTTTGTCATTTGCTCCAAACAGGCAAACAGAAGCTTAAACGTTGAACAGTGCACCGTTCCTCTCCGGAAAGTCTGATCACATACACTATTAGTGCACAGATTTTATTGTGGAGCCTACTACGGATTTTACATAAATGATCCGATCCATTAATTAAATGTAAAGAAATTTTTAAAGGGTCCCTGCCAAAAATTAGCTCAATCCGATATCTATATATTGTCGATCCAATCGTCTAACTTTTCATTCAGATTTCAGGATGATGAAAAATTAAACGATTGGATCAAGCATCTATAGGCATTAACTTTGCTGATTTTTTGCAAGAACCATCAAAAAAATATTTTGCATTTCATGAACGGCTCGGATTATTTGTGTGAGATCCATTGTGAGGCCCACAACAAAATCTGTGTACAGATTATCTATGTAGGAGGGTTCGTTTCTCTCCCGTCTCTCTACATTTTTTTTTTTTAAAGAAAACAAGGATAGCTTCTGTTCAAAGTGCAATATGATTTGCTTTTTGCCTATTAAAAAAAAAAATTGATTTGCTTCCGTTTTGATTTTTAGTAAATCGATCGAGACTTTGTTTTGATTTTCCAGGTCGCTGACAAAAGGAGAAGAGTTTGTTTCCAATTTCCAGATTTGAGGAATAGATACAACAGTAATTGTGAAGAATGAATCCAACACGACAACGTTGTACTTGCAATTTTGCTATTCGATAGCTACTCCGATATTTATGAAAAATCAACTGAATAAATATTCCAAAAATCAGTTGAATACCACCCTACAAACACAAGGTTCATGGAAAATAGCCTTTCCTGTATAAGAACACAAGATTCACATTTAGTTCGAATTTTACATATCGTTTGGAAAAACTTTTTAAAAAAAAATCTAAAATATAGTGTAAGAGTTTTTTCTTTAGAAAATACGAACCACTTCGATAAGATTTTTGAACCCTCTGATCTATCTTTTTGGAGCCGCCGCGGATGGGAAGCTCCTAATTTGGCAAAGAACAAATATGACAGATAGGCAAACAAGTTACCAAGGGAAGTTCTTCCTATTTGGCCATGAAACAGCAACTTAAAGTGGGAAAATAAGTGAATGCTGCAAACAATGGCTCGTCCTCCATGAAGGGGTTGATCAAGCAACAGATCATATACTACGACTGAAGAATATGCAGATCATAGTCATAAAGCACAAAATCTAGAGCAAGCGAAGGCTAAAATATCAATATGCAGATGGCAGTAATAAGCATAGAACTAGGCCCGGTTCAATGCATCGTTGGGATTAAGCAGACGCTGAAACTGAAATCCAGGGAAATAACACAGCCTCAATTCAGAAGATAACAGTACAGTATGTGAAGTAAATCAAAGGCTATTGTTGATGGAAGCCGGAGGCCAACCATGCTCTCCTTCCGGCATTCTAGACCCTGAAAATTGGCCTCAAGTGTTCACTGCCATAACTAGGACAACCTAGGCCATGCCCTTCGAATATATGCTTTCTGGGATGAAAAAGGTAGTTCGACGAAGCAAGATGATCCACGGGAAGGGAAAAAACCGAAAAGGAAAAAAAGAAAAGAAAAGTGACTTGTATAATTACCATGCCCATTAATGCCAGTCTTTTGAGTCCTGGTATTCGGTTTCGACACTTGGACACAAGAAAATGCAGCCAAGCTCGTATCTCAAAAGTAGCCAAATAGACCGAGGGTTCCGGCTTGAAACAACCAGGTGCTCATATCTCAAACAGAACTTAAAAACCAAAAGATCCAACATAGACAGGGAGCATGGTTTACCAACACTCCCATGCCAAACCACACTGAACAACAACACAGCTTACTTAATTCAACAAGTCTTTTAACCTTAACCTCTAGCTAAGCCAAAACCAAACCAAACAATACTAATCCCAAACCCGCCACTAATCGAAAACTTCCAAAAACATTCCTATTACCCCTTGACAAAGCAACTCTAACATCATCCACCACCGGCCCACACAAAGAGCTCATGTCGTCGCTCCTCGTATTGTAATAGACGCTGTAGAAGGCGACGCGTGTCCTCTCAGCCTTGGCGGTGAAATTCACACCAGCTGTTTGGAACGTCGAATTGGAATTAGGAGTGTAATGGATGTTCTGGGCTTGATCTCCGGCAAATGCCATTACTGCAAGCGGTTGTTTGCAGGAGTCTCCAGCCTGTCCTAGAGAAAAGGTCAACCGATAGGGCTTGTTTGCCTTGGTTTCGACCATCTGCGAGATTATTCCTTCCTTGCCCGAGAGGAGTTCAATGGCACGTTTGCCCTGTGGGACAGCAAAATGGTACGAGTCAATGTAACGGACAGCCCTGTTTGATTCCACTATCCAACCGGGTAATGAGGACGTCTCTTCGTCGAGGTTGGTGGGTAGAAGGACGCCTAGGGATTCGTTTCTGAACATCCACGGACCTTCTTCGAAATCACCGTTAACCACTGCATTATCTGCATAAATAAATGGGGAGGGTAATCAGTATGTTGAAACTAGGTATCCAGTGCTGCAATGCAGTGACAGTCCATGTCGATCCTCTAAGTTATTGATCTATTTTTGTTTCAAGATTATATCGTATTGTTGTTCATTGACACCTACGGTAAGTGATATATTTAAATACAACCTTTTGCCTTTGCATTGGTTGTGTAGCTTAAAATAGAATCAAATTTCTCTAATGGCATTAGAGAGACTGAAATGGGTACCGAGAATAACCTTTCGGGCAAGGTTTATCAACAGCTGTAGGTGGACATGGGCCTTGTAGCTAGCGCACGCGCGCGCGCGCACGCACACACACATATATATGTGTGTGTGTGTGAGCATTATTTACCTTGTATTTACCAATCAGTTTGTTACCACTAGCATTAGTCAAATATTGCGAGGTTCTTTACGAACATTGAATCGGCATGGGACTTCTTGGATGCAATTCATGTTTGCACCACTATCAGTATCAACTAATGCTAGTATTACATCAGAAGCTGTTCTTGTAAATCCTTGCTCATAAGTTAGAAAAAACAGCATTTACACTTGAATGCTTGTTAAATAGGTTCTTTACTCACTACGAGTAACAATTTTTGGTTCATAACCAGATTTTCAGTAAATTTTTGTCAGCTCGCATTGCCTTGTGCCGAGCATGTACTAGTGGATTTCTATGGGGTATGTATAATCCTTATGTACTGCTGCTGCCAACATCAATGAAGAAAAGCTAACCATTTTAAGGGCGTGTTTAGATTTTTTGCCTACAACTTTTTGTCGTTAGCCAATTTATTTTCACTAAGCTCGTCCATTTTTAGTGCAACTTGTCTACTCTTGTTAGTTTAGTGGAAAAAACTTTAAGGTTTGTTTCAAAAAGCTTAGCGGAACAAGGCCTTAGCTGCTTTATTTGTCTATAACTTTATGCTTTAAGCCAACTTTTTTCCACTAAACTTGTCCATTTAGTTTAGTGAAATAACTTGTCTATATGTTAAGTGAAACAGCTGGTCTACTCATTTTAGTTTGGTGGAAACACGACCTAACTCGATTAACGTACATCAACCGGTATCCATGTTGATTCAACTCCGTGGTTGTATTAGAACTCAGTTATTTGATAATACTCGGGTAAAACTTACCCCGTACTGTGTACTCTCTTTTTTATCGGCGAAAGTTTTTATTGTTAGAATCTCGTACCGTGCACTCTTATAGCTTAATTAATGCATGCTTTCGCTTTTAACCGAAATTATAAAAAAAAAAAAAATGGAGAAAAGCTAACACAAGAGCTAGCTGATGAATCTTATACCTTTGGATTGATCAGGGGTGAAAAGCTTCTTAATCGCCACGTCATCAATGATGGGCCCACAGGTGGGATCATCCTCCATGCCCGGATTCCTGAACACCAAGTTCGCCCCGTCCCCCTCCGCCTGGAACGCCCAGGCGTACGAGTCCCACCCCTGCACGCTGTACACCGTCTGCAGGTCTATCGTCTGCGACGCCCCCCACGGCGGCGCCGACACGTTCAGCGACTCCAGCTGCGCGCACGTGCGGGCCGCCGCAAACGTCACCGAGTAGACCGACCCCTTCTCGACGCCGCCGACCTCCTGGCTGATCTCGGCGTCGTTTCCGAGCCGCACCGCGTGGCTGCCCTGCGGCACGATGAGGATCATGCCGCCCTGTTTCTGCCCGGACTCGACTAGCTCGACGGTGCCGTTCGATTTCCAGCTGGGGATGGTGGCGGGACCGTCGGCTGACGCCAAGCTTGACGAGAAGCCGCCCGACGGTGGAGTCTCGAAGTCGCCGTTGGGTAGTAAACCTGCAACAAAGTCATGGAAATCACGTGGGACACACGTGCAGATGTTATTGCGGGAGAAAATCATTCGGTGTAACAGTCCGCATAAGAGCATTGCATACAATCAGTCAATAATCTATATAAGTGGGGCCCTAGAATATTAAAAAAACGTTAAAGGGTAGCAAATTTACAAAATGCTACAAATTTATAATAAGACGAAATGCCAAAAATAGTACATATTAAAATTCTAAATTAAAAAATGAAAATAAATCGGTGGAGGCCCGCGCCCCCGCTTGTCCTACACTCGCTCCACCACTGATTGCATATGATATGGAATGGATAAAGTTATTAACAACGGTGCTATTGGTACAGCAAATGTTGTACATACAGCGAGTACAATATTCTTTTGGGCTCGTCTCGGGTTTAACAAAGATAATCGAAACCGCTCATTTTATTTAGAGTCCCAATAAAAATTCAGCCTCATTCGATACCATTAAGGGCATTTATAAAATGTACATATTTGCTAGCCTAAATTGGACGTTTTATAAACGCCTTAACGATAGCGGATGGAGCTGATCTTTTACGAAAATCCTACACAATATTTTGAACAAAATAAGTAGCTCTGATTATCTTTGTTGGACCCGAAACGGGCCCAAAAGAGCACTGCACGAGCTATCTATACATCACTTGCTGTACCAGTAGCATTTCTGAATTATTAATTACCCAATCAATTTGGTTTTCCATAAAATAATCTCTTTTTTTGTCAATATTGTATACATTTGCGGTGATTAATGAGTGTTAGAATTAACACAGAAGAATCCAGAGGTTATTCATAGTTCTGGCCCCCAAATCCCGCCCATCATGGAGCTCAAAGCAAACCTCTACGGAGGAAGAAAATGAGACAACCACCGAGTAGCAGTGGTTTCTCAGTGGTTTCTCTCCATAAAATAGTCTGCACAGCGTGGTAAGATTTGGTCGATTGCAAGTGTCCATTTCTTGAAAAGCTGTACGTGTCCAATTTTACTGACAAAGCAAGTTCCCCAGAAGAAAAACAGGGGGTAGAAGTAATTTTGGATAAAATATTGTTCATCGATGGAGTAAAGATACTCTCATATGTTGCAAAAACGAGAATTATCACGGTCCTAATTCACAAATCAAACGTTCATGTAATAAGCTTTAGATGAGTTTAACGTTTACGCCAAAAGTCAAGCTTATTGAAAGATCGGTAAAAACTTGATCTGTCTAATCATATCGTATTTTTTTCTAAAAAGAAATAAATGGCCAAAATCTTGTTGTCTAATTTTTTTTTTTGACAAATATGACTTGTGAAAATGGATACCGATATCTCTAATGCACTTGATAGCACATTCCGACCTAAAAATACTCCGCAGTAAACGGTTTTAATTGCAAAATGAACTCGTGATCGATTTCGTTTCAGAGCGGAGGATCTCGAGCTCAATGATCAAACAATGAGACAAAAGCAGAGGGCAGTGTCATGTCAAAGGCTACGACGCTTTTGGACAAAAGTGTCAAAAGACGAGAAAGCAAGGAGAAAATGCTGCCAAACGCATGCTATCCGCCCAAATAGGTCAATTGACTAGCAGAGCGCAGTGTGATGATTTCCCTTGATTGAAGGATTAAACTTCGAAGTTGGAATGTATTTCCAGCCAGCCACCGAAGGTGGTAGCCTCATTGGTAAGGCCTCCCTCGTTCCGCCAGGACTCGAGTTTGAGTCGTGCAAGTGGCATGGATTGGGATTTTGTGCTTTTACCAACGTATACTTAGGTGGTGTCGTGGTAACGATCTGTCCTTCCAGGCAGTAACTATGACTCAACCAAACATTTCACTGGCGAGTAGGGAGGTCCTGTGGTCACGCCCAAGGGGAGTTGCTATATTGGTCGCCCTCTCTCACCCTTCACCCAGTCAAAAAAAAAAAAAGAACTTATTTCCAGCCTCCAGAGACTAGTGGTAATTCCGTACAATCTCATATCTTGCATTCTCACCCCTAAAGTTTTAGCAAATGCGAGGAAGTTCCTCATTTTTTCTCCTCTCTTTTTTTTTTTTTTGGCTTTCTTTACACGGTGAGATTCCAAATAAAAAATAAAAAAATGTCAATGAAAACACTCAGATCTTTTTCCTTATTATAACAGAGTCTCTACAAAACCAAATTTTGCACTTACTACCTATTATAGTAGTAATTTCTATTTGCCATTGAATTGAAGCCAGATCTTTTTTTAGAGGCTTTCAATATTGACTCAGGACTCTTAGGGTTGTTGGTTGTGGGGGTTTTGTTTGGTCTGGTAGCCTAGGTTTGTCTGCTTGTTGTGTGTTTGTTTGGTTCATCTTGTAAGGGCTGTACAACTATGTGTTGTACGTTTAATATATATGCATCGAGTTTAATTCTAGTCAAAAAATATCAATTAGTGGTACTGCAACCCCTTTGATTGGAGAGAGAGGATGAGATACGAAAGGAAAGTCCTCCCTCGCCAAATCTCACCATTTATCGTGAGATTTAGTGAGAAAGGAGAACCAATTAAAAATTTTATTTTTGCATTTTTCTCTTTATTTCTCGCCAAAATATGCAATCCAAAAATGAGTAATTTTGTAAGAAACCACAACTCTTTGCTTTTTTGTTTTTCTTTTGAAATCTCTCAATCTAAAAGGGTCATAAGCTCGCACCATATCCTAATTGGTGAGATCCAAATGAGCCTCTCAATTCCTTAACTACTAGTTACCAAAATTGAGTAATTATTCGGTGTTTCTAGAGAGGTACTTCCCTACCATTTATGCATACTTTTGCTAGGTGGTTGAGAGACAAGAAATTACCCACATTGTGCGATAACAATCTTTTATTCGCAAAGAATACACTGTACCCAATAACTGGGTACTATAATTTTGACTTCTTACAAGAAAGCGTGCTATTTTTTAGTTAAAAATAAATAAAAACAAACTATTTTAGGCATTGGTTTCAATCTTCAAGATGGTGAAAAACTAATGCGCAAAAAATACTCAATACTAGTAGTAACAATCATTCTAGCACCACTCCCTATTCCGCTAAGTACTTATATTTTAGTTAATAGAACACACCCATAAACACATACACAAAGACACTCAAATACATAAAGGCACGAGTGCACGTGAGTGTCTGTGTACATGTTTTTTTGTGTGCAAAACCTACGGTGCATGTCAAGAGTCTACGAGCTCGCTCGTTTGGGATACTCAAAATTTTTGTACATGGTCCCTAACAAATTTTTTCTCTCTATCCTTTTATTTATTCATTACACTTTGAAATCTTCCTAAAAATCCAAATAAAAGAGAATCTATATGCATGCTTTTTTGCAAGGGTGCAGGGAAAGTAGCATATAATGACGATGCGACATAATCCCAGAGTCCTCGATCTACGATGATGGCGATGGGGGTCCCGTTCAACGTTTCCCTATCGCACAAGGAAAAGATGCCGCGTTAAACGGGTGGGGCCCGTGACCCGCTCCGGGGCTCGTCTTTTTGGGCGCCGAATCCCGACCATCATCGCAAGAGCCAAAAGAGAAATTCTCTCTCCCGCCACTTTGCGACAAACCAAAAGTATGGCACCCGAAAGTATACTTCAGATTTCCCACTTATACATATACACACTCCACACTTCCCGCTCGTTTGTTTGTGGGATATATTTTTAGGGAGAGGAGGTATAATAAGGATTCGGCTTCTCTGCATAGAGGTCTCTGTCGTATTATCGGAGCCGTTTATCTTTACATTTAACAGTTCGAATTTTAAGAAAACTCTTTAAAAAAGTGTTAAAAACACTTTTGACGACTAGAATTACGAAAACGGTATTCTACGGTTCAACAACAGACGACAGAGAAATCTTGAGTGATAAAGAAATGGATATGGTTAGAGGGGAATAATGATGGTGCGTTTTTTTCTTTCCACGGACCACGATCAAGAGGTGTCTAGCTAGGTCATCTAGGCCGAGGCTAAGAAATTCACACGATATAATTACTTTTTGAACTCTGACCTTAAGAATCAAATCCTGATTAATTTTGTGAGGAGTAAACCTATCAAACCGAAAATGCTACATACACAACAATATAAACATAACCTCTTACATATATGTGTCACACAAACTAGAGCGTATGAGCCCCACATGTATGTGTGAGATTGTGTTTGGTGCGATTTTGCTAACCTCTGCTTAGTGGGTGAATGATAATAAATTTAAATTGACTAACAAGTTTTGGATATTAATATACTCTTTTTTTTACTATCGATACACTTTCTATGCATTATCTTACATTAGATGGGCTTGGCAGAGACTAGCATGCTCCCAATTCAGATGGTCCACCCTTTTGGCCCCCCTTTTTTGGGGGTGTTGTTTTTGACCCCCCATTTTAAAGGTAGTAAAATATAGACTAGCTCAGACAAGAGGTAAATTATAGACTTGCTCAGACAAGAAGCAAATGTTCATATTAATGCTGACTCAGGAGAGTCAGAATATTGGTCTCCAAAAGGTTTTCAGTGAATGATCTGGGCCCTCAATGTAAAATAATTGTAGATTTCAGGTATCACAACCACTGCAGTTTCTGGTTTGGATGAAAGGGAAGAGAAAATGAAAATAGGGAAAGGGGAAGGGACGTTTGGATATTTTTTTCTTTCATATTTCTATTGTAGAAACAAGAATATAATTATACATTTTGAAACGGCTATTAGAAGTGACAAGACACAGAATTAAAAAGAGAAAAATGGGGACCAAGAATATAAAACTTTTCAGATAGTGGGTTCTTTGTTTGATCCAATGACATCTTCTTGTTGGCTAAAAATACAGATTCGTGGGTTTGAAACTTGGCGAACTCTTAGCGTTACGCCACAAGAGAGAAATCTCTAGTGAATTTTCTAGTTTCGCATGTGAATTTCCTAATTTTGCTTTGCGAGTAAGTTGGTCCGGACGTCTTGTCCATCGAAAAATTAAAAAAAGGAAAAAGAAAAAAAAAAAGGAAGAAGAAGAAGAAAGGAAATAGTAAAATGTCTCCCCCTTCCACTTCTACTCCCTTGGAATCTCATTCTCTGTTTCCGTACATGTGAAGATAAGCATTTGGGATTGGGGGAAATGCAGAGTTGCAGACATACAAAACGATGAAACCACACCCATACTGAAAAACCAAATTGAAAATAGGTACCGATTGAGATCTCAAAAGAGCAAGAAAGACCCACAAAAGAGTGATCCATAGAATTTAGAAATCAGCCTAATAGAGAAGAGGCATGAGAGAGAAAAATCAAAGGAGAACGAATTATGGAGAGAGAAACGGGGGAGTACATACCGTCTTGAACACTTCCGAAGGCAAAATCAGCAAGCAGCAGCACGCAGAGCAAGACCCATTTGCTTCTCATTGATCTCCATACCATCCTCATAGCCAAATCCCCACACTCTCTCTCTCTCTCTCTCTCTCTCTCTCTTCAAAGACTGAGTCACTGCTCTCTGCACTCTGCTCAGGGGAAGGGAGGGAGAGAGAGACAGAGGAAGTGTCCTTTTATCCAAGATTCCAGCTCCTTTGGTCTTCTTTAGACTCTTTTTCAACTTAAGTACTAATTTTCCCTTTAAAAAAACGCTTGAGCACTAGTCACTTTATTGAAATCAATTGATCCAAGATTACTTTTAGTTTTTCTACTCTCTAAAAAAGGGTTTCTTTGATTATCAAAAAAAAAAAAAAAGGTTTCTTTAATTCTTCCAAATCCACAAGAAAAGAATTGCTCAAGTGTTCCCACTTAAACAGTGCATACATACCCACAGATGGCCGGGTTCTCAGGGCAGGTGGTTATGTAAGAGCATTGCTACCAATACAGCAGAAGTGGGCACAGACAGCGCGTATAGTGCGCGTTTGGGTCTGTCTTAGGTCTAACAAAAATAATCGGAGCAGTTCATTTTGTTCAATATATTTTGCTTTAGGTCTTCATAAAAAATCAGCTCCATCCAATATCGATAAAAGCGTTTACGAAGCATCCAAAATTGCTTTTGAAAATTTTTAAAGCAATTTTTGACTCTTCGTAAACGCTCTTATCGATGTTAGATGGGGTTGATTTTTTACGGAGACCTTAAGAAAAATATATTGACCAAAATGAACGGCTCCGATTATTTTTGTTAGATTCGAAACGGATCCAAACACTCCCTGTACGAGCTGTCTGTATCACTTCTACTGTACCAGCAGCATTCCTGGTTATGTAATATGTATGGATGGGGGGCCCGGCGCGACGTACTTAGACAGTGATGAGACCACCCGTGTATATAAGTATATTCAATGATACAAAAAGCTTTAGAGCTCAATGCTACGTAGACCCATACCATCACTTTCTCTCTCTTAAATAAATATCGGTCTCACACATTTAATTATTGAATTGACCACACATGTGTAAGAGAGAAGTGACCGATAAGAATATACATAGATTTAGTGAAGTTTGTAATAAGGGCGAAGACTTAAAAAATACAATTTTTGATACGTTTTATTTAGGGATTACGAATACCACATACCAATAAAAATAGATTACTTTTGGGAATCTATTGCCGCATTCTTTTTTTCACTTGTTTATTTTGTATGGATTTATAACATTAGTACTACTATCTTCTTATGTGTAAACAATCAGTACTAAAGAAGACTAAATAAAGCCACTTAAACTTATTTTTTTGTTTTTATTTAAATTTTTTTCGCATTTATTAGTTTTTTGTCAATTTTTTGGAGATTATTGCTTCTTCATGACAAGAGGAATCTAAAAAGTAAAAAACTACAATCGAATTTTTTTTTAACAAAGATGAAATAAATTGGTTTATTAGCTTATTTTTGTCTTTATTTAAAAAAATTAGGTTTCAATGGTAAATTTTTTATTTTTTAGATTCCTCTCGTTATAGCGAAGTAATAATCCCAAAAAAATTGATGAAAAACTAAAAATGCGAAAAAAATTTGAATAAGAACAAAAAAATAAGCCAAGTGGCTTATTTAGAAGAACAACCCCTAAATTAAGCAGTACAAATGTCTATGGATGAAGACAAACAATAAATGACTTATTATTTTTTTAATCTTGGAACAATAGATAAAATATATAGAAGTGTAAAAATTACTCATTTTGTTCTTTATTGATAGTCCATTAGAAAATTGTGTCACTTTTTAAGGTATGTTTCGTGTATAATTTTTTAATTTCTTTTTGGATCATTAGTTATAATTGATGGGGGACTCATATGATGCAACTTTTTCCCTTTTGATGAAGGAAGTCAAAAACATTTTATTGGTTTTCACTTTTATCCTCCTAGTTTTAGTTTCGTTTATTCTAACTCTGTATTTTTATTTTTGTTGCAATTGAGTCCCATTTGCCATCGTCCTTAAATATTTCGCGTGCAAAGAAATTTTTTTGAATTTGAGGTGTTTCTGACTTCAATAGCAATTTAAGCCCAAACAAGGTAAAATAGGTCACTTTATTTGTTTGCACGAATGTATTTGGTTCCTCCTCATTTACATTATAGAATCTCTATCTAAGCAGTTATCATTGGTGCAATTGTTCGTTGTGGTGGCAATGGAGTTGCTCATTGCTTGGCCCAGAATGTTGTGAGGGGGAGTCATTCTTGTACTTGGGAATTTATCCCTCCGTCATGGCTTCTGTCCTCCCTTAAGAGGGACGGATGCCTTATTTGATGTTTTCTACTCTGTTTCTTTATAATCAAGATCATATCATTTTGATCCAAAAAAAAAAATTATTGGAATCGAATCTGACCGAAAAGTGATGGAATAGTTTCTGGAATTCAATTGGGCCTTTCAGCTCTAGAAACTGATTCCTTTCAATCAAATGTGGGAATGTGATGCACAACGTGGAGAATTTTGAAGAGCCTCAAAACTCATTCAACTCTTGGGCTTTCAAATGCACACAAAAGAGCCCAAACAACTCACATGCTCAAAGTCCAAGTCCAATCCAAACAAGGCCAATCCCAAGGTCATTTTTTGGGGAGTAAAAAGATGTAAGGGAAAATGACGGTTAAGGACGTATTTTGATAATTAATACCCGCCAAAGACATTTTCAGTATTAATAATTGTTCTAAGCATGTCATTGGTAAGTATTAATTATCAAAACACGTCATGAGCCGTCATTTTCCAGGCCAAAACCCGAAGCACGAACCACAGGTGACGGGCCCATGGCCCGGTCCGGTGGTATGCCCAAGTCTAGCTAAGTCTAAATTTTTTGGGAAGTAAAAAATTATAATAATTGGGCCCAAACGCCAACCTCCCACGGCCCCACGGCAACAATGCGCCGCGCGTGAGTGATAAATTGGCCGAACCCACTTAGGTCCCGTTCCGGAAATGGAAATAAGTCCTTATTTTTTAAAAGGCAATTTCAAACTCAAAAATTATGTGCTTACGTAAATAATTTTCCTATCAATATGGATCTTGTTTGATAGATCTCATTGAGATCTTTTATACGGTGAAAAAAAAATTAAAAAAATATTTTTCATTTATATTATTTTTGAGTTTGAAAATGTGAAATAAGTACTTATTTTTTAACAAGGTGTTCTGGAATAGAGCCTTAATACTTTACGCCCTCCCCTTTTAAAAACTTGGGTGCCCTTTTGGTCCAGTTCCAGAAATCTTCTTAAAAAATAAGCAGCTTATTTTACATTTTCAAACTAAAAATAATATAAATGAAAAATAATTTTTCAATTTTTTTTGCATCGTATAAAAGATCTCGATGAGATCTTTTAAACAAGTTCCATATTGCATATTTTTAAATTTCAATAAACCCATAATTTTTGAGTTTGAAATTACCTTCTTAAAAAATAAGGATTTTTTCTCGTTCCGGAATGGGGCCTTATAGTCCGCCAATGTTTTTCATTTTTGAGTAATGTGAGGCAGAGGGGAGGGGACTCTTCCTTTTCTCCACTAAACCCGCTTTGAAAGACAAGTTCTTATTCATCTTTTGACGAGTTTCGTTCAAATGTTCCATGATTCAAACTCCTTACTTAGGAGTATCTAAATCTATTTAGAGTCACCTCAAAAGGTGTTGGATTCCACGTTAGTTTTGGCGCAAAATTGTCAAGAATTACGTGATCAATCCATTTTTTCACACTCATTGGTAAAGTCTACTTTGATCCCCTGTGTAGATATCCCTCTCATGGTTTAAAACTGTGCACATAACCTACTTGTGATTTTGAAAATGTGCGAATAGACCCCCTGTCGTCATGTTTTCCATTCATATTAACGGACACAATATTAAAAGACCGATATACCCTCATCATGTCATTTGATTCTTCTTTTTTAAATCTAACCACACCATCCTCTATACCAAAAATTGAATCTAAACCGTTGATATTGTAAATTTTGACGAATACTACATCCATGCCAAAATTCAAGTCAACAAAAAAATGAAAAGCTTATGATCGAATCGATTTTGTTATGAAATTAAAATTTGCTAAAAATTAGATCACTGGGTTATTGATGCCTGATCGAGATGATTTTTTACAGAATACTCTATTCTTTATTTAATACATTATGAATGACTCAGATAATATTCTAGAGGCGTGTGAGATACACATCCGTTAATATGGATAGAAAACATGATGGCAGAGGGTCTATCTACACATTTTCAAAACCATAGGTAAGTTATGTGCTCAATTTTAAACCATGAGGGGGTATCCGCACATGACGTAACTACACGGGTGAAAATGGACTTTGCTCAAAATTTATAGCATGTGCCTCTCTGTTTTCATAATACCCATCCGTTTCTCTCGAAAAAGCGAAACAAACGCCTCGGCCGCATGATTGAGATGCGCGAGCATGCCAGGACCACGGTTGGTCTGAGTGCAGATGGACTGACTTCTTAACAGACAAGTTGTGTGCACGGTGGATGAAATCTATCGTCAATTCGTTTTTGTCTTACCGAAGAGGACTTCAAATTTTCTCAAGCGATGTACGCCCGAAGGCAAAAAAAAAATGAGCGCGGTGCTCAGATGTGAAAAACGCCCGTTCGAAATTGATAAAGGAAAGGCATTTGATTGTGTGGTCGGGGTCCTCGGGGACCCTCTGTTCTGTCTTCTTCCTCCGATTTTATAGCCTCCGATTGCCATTCCATGTTTTGAGGTTCATGGCTTCTCTTTGTTGCTCTGTTCTACCGTTGCCATGTGTCCCATGACTCAACCCCACTACAAGAAACATGAAGCCATGTTCACCTTTTCACCCGTGGCTAACTCCACGAGTACTTCTCATCTTGTCGGCACATCTCCGGCTTCCACAAATATGAAGGGCTTAACCTACAGATACGAGAAATTTTGGGGGTACGGGTGGGTACCACGTGGACGTGCCCACGTGGTGTTCGAGCAGTTCATCCAGATTCGGACTGTCCAAAAGTGTATTTGAGGGTCTAGATTAAAACCCTCTCTCCTTTTATCCCACCACTCTCTTTCCTCTTTCTCTCCCAAATTCAAGCCGTCCAAATCGAAATGGACGGCCTGGATGCGCCGAGCGGGTACCACATGGTACCCACCCGACGCTGAAAAATATCTCGACAGATACATTCTTTGTGAGTTTTGCTCTATCTTTTTCACCAAGTATCCGCAACGTGGCACATTTTTATTGGATGGTCATTTTTTTGGTTCAAACACCATAATACTGACAACCCTTACATATTTAAAATCTATCATGACAAATTTAAAGGATTATATAAAGAGAAATAAAACAACATGGCAAATGATTCTTTAGCTAGTGAGATTCACACCCATTCACTAGGAATTTTGGTATTGGCTTAACGATTGCTTTTATTTTCAAATTCTAGGAGGGTCTTTTATCGATAAGGGAAGAGTTGTTTGTATGATTTTAGTTTCCTTTAGATTTGTAGGAGACAAGTGTGTGTAATTTTTGATTGATATATTTTTTTTTAAAGAGAGAACTTTATTGATAACTGGCATGCTTTAGGCCCTTTATACCAGAAATTTGGTGATGCTGTAGTAGTCAACAGAGGGAGATCTTTGCTTACCAAAGTGTCTACCATTATACATCAAGGTACTTGGAAATGGCCTAGACCTCGGAGTATGGCCACAAGGGAAATTGTTGCACGTACCCCCCCTACTTTGATCCCAAACATTGCTATTCTTGATTCGGTATCTTAACTTAGGATGGCAAGTTTTCTGCCAATTCTGCTTGGCAGGCTTTGAGGGCTGCTGCTCTTCCTAAGATTCCATGGGCGAAAAGTGTTTGGTTTCCCCACCATGTTCCTCGTTGGGCCTTCATAGAGTGGATTGCTTTTATGGGTCGTCTTTCTACAAAGGATAGGTTGCTTAGCTGGGGAATGGGTATTGATGCCAATTGTGTCCTCTGCCTTGGTGCCATGGAGTCCCATGAACACCTATTTTTTGAGCGTCCATTTTCTAAGGAGGTTTGGAAAATGGTATTAACCAAGAATCAAACTGCAAGAATTGTTTTAGGGCTGCTGAGGAAATTGATTGGGTGTGTTCTCGGATGATTGGTGCCTCTATCCCTTGCAAAATCTATAAACTCTTGTTGGCAGCTTCTATCTACTAGATTTGGCGCGAAAGGAATACCAGAATATACCAAGGTAAAGCTATTCCAGCTCCTCTCTTGGGCTCTCACATTATTAATGAAGTTCGGGCATGCCTATGCTCTTGGAGAGGCCTCAAGTGGACTGATGGGAACCGTTTGCTGGCTAATATCTGAGGCTTAAATTCTAGGGTTTTTAGTTCCTAGCTGGTTGTCGTTTTGGCTAGTTCTGTTGTTTTCGTTAGCCGGTGTTTTAGGCTTTGGTTCTCATTGTTTTTTCTTGTTAAGGCTCCTTGTTGGTAGCCATTTCAGAGTTTGTAATGGAAAACTCTATATATTCTGTTTGTTTGCTCTATAAAGTGGTTAATTTACCCAAAAACAAAACAAAAGTTGTCAAGAATTTACGTGACCAATCCATTTTTTGAACACCATTACCACATGTTGGTACTCATTGAAAATTTATACTAGCATTCTGTGCCTCTCTGTTTTCATAATATGTACCCATCTGTTTCCCTCTAAAAAGCGAAATAAACACCTCGGCCGCATGATCGAGATGTGCGGACATGCAGGACCACGGTTGGTTCGAATGCAGATGGACTGACTTCTTAACAGACAAGTTGTGCGCACGATGGATGAAATCTACCACCGGTTCTTTTCTGCCTCACCGATGATGACTTCAAATTTTCTCAAGCGATGTACGCAGAAGGAAAAAAAAAATGAGCGCGGTGCTCAAATGTGAAAAACGCCTGTTTTAAATTGATAAAGGAAAGGCATTTTGATAAGAGGTGTTTTGTGATAAATATGATTGATTCTCATTAATTAATTGATGGAACACAACCACACATATGTCCCCACACATATATGGGAAAAGAATATAACCAATTAGGAAACGATAACTATGGAAAAGAATAATAATCCTAGAATTATGGGAAGAGATTGCTCCTATAATTAATTATTCTGATGGATCTCAATTGATTCGGTCCGCTAATACGTTCGATTGTGTGGTTGGGGACCCTCTGTTCTGTCATCTTCCTCTGATTTTATAGCCTCTGATTGCCATTCCATGTTTTGAGGTTCATGGCTCTTTGTTGCTCTGTTCTACCGTTGCCATGTGTCCCGTGACTTAACCCCACTACAAGAAACATGAAGCCATGTTCACCTTTTTACCAGTGGCTAACTCCACGAGTACGTCTCATCTTGTCGGCACATCTTCGGCTTCCACAAATATGAAGGGCTTAACCTAAAGATACGAGAAATTTTGGGGGTACGGGTGGGTAGCACGTGGCCGTGTCCACGTGGTGCTCGAGCAGTTCATCCGGATCCGGACCATTCAAAAGTGTGTTGGACGGTTCAGATTGAAACCCTCTCTCCTCTCACCTCACCACTCTCTTTCCTCTTTCTCTCCCCAAATCCAAGCCGTCCAAAACTGAAATGGACAACCCGAATGCGCCAAGCAAGTACCACGTGGTATCCACCCGACATTGAAAAATATCTCGACAGATACATACTTTGTGAGTTTTGCTCTATCTTTTTCACCAAGTATCCGCAACGTGACATATTTTTATTGGACGGTCATTTTTGGGTACAAACACCATCAATACAGACAACCCATACATATTTAAAATCTATCATGACAAATTTAAAGGATTATACTGTATAAAGAGAAATAAAACAACATGGCAAATGATTCTTTAGCTAGTGAGATTCACACCCATTCACCAGGAAATTTGGTATTGGCTTATTGATTGCTTGTCTTTTCAAATTCTAGGTGGGTCTTTTATCGATAAGGGAAGAGTTGTTTGTATGATTTTAGTTTCTTTTAGATTTGTAGGAGACAGGTGTGTGTGTAATTTTTTATTGATTTTTTTTTTTTTAAAGACTGAGAACTTTATTGATAAAAGATATCATAACCTATGTGTGCATTTAATACAACTAGAAAAAATCAAGTCCTAATGCATGTGTGAAAGACAAATAACACATATAAATCAAATGAAGATACACCCAATGGTAAATTGATGAGAAGGTTAGATGTCAGAGAAGCACATGCAAATTGTCGATAAACCGATGTCACGGTAGTTCCACAGTTCCACAATTGACGAAGCACTCCACGAAGACTGACTGATACCAACCAATTGACTCTTGCACTCCAGGTAGAAAGGCCACAAGCCCAGGTTCGGCACTTCCAAATGAGAAGGACCTAAGTCACATAATTCGTGTGTGTCCGCATGAGCAAAAGTGCGAGCATGAGCGTGAAAAAGTCTTCTAAAAACATCCCAAACTAATATAATCCGAAAGAGCTGAGAATTAAGAGCGCGAGCACGATCCAGGAATTGAATCTTAATGGCTAGCATGATCTCCTCTTTCATGAATCTCCAACATTTTTTGGACGAAAATGCTACGTACATAGGAGTTGTTAGATCCAGCCGCGCGTATGCTTCCTGTTGGGATATTACTCGAACTATGCGATCAATCTTACCAGCACACAAACACCGACGAATCTTGTAGAGCATTTCAAGAGCTTCGCGTTAGGCTAAAGACTCACCCAAAACGGACAAGGGTGGATTGGGATATTTCAGTTTAAAGTTGCTGCTGATTTTGTGAGAAATTGGACCACAGTTTTTTCTGATTCAAATAAAAATAAATCGAAAGGAAAGAAAGAGGAGAGCAGGACCAGTACTGGCCACTCAACTTGCACCAGTCTCTAGCCAAAGATTGGGTGAAGGTTTGGGATACTGTCTTTTGTCTTCCATCAGCGACAATAGGAGCATCCCATTTTGGATGTGATGGCTATGGCATTACGAAAAGAATCTAGCTTATCGGCAGTCCCTGACTCTAAAAAAAAAAAAACGAGGCTTTTCTTATAGTCAAGAAAGTGCTTATTGCTAGTTTTATTCTTAAGCTTACAAATGTTAGATCGTAATTGCCCACCACATTATGCTCATGGACCTAAGCCTGGATGGAAGGACGGACGTAGGATTTCAATACAGTTAGGCTGTGGGAAAGTAATTTTACAAAAATTATCCTAAATATTTTTTTCAACCGATACATTCAATTATAAAAATATAGTCACACATAATGGTGGAAGCACTTGTGCATTCCATTTAAATACCAAACCTAGTGTTAATTTATTAATATTTTATAAATGCATACAAGTACGAGGACGATTATTAAATTCGTTAAGAAATCTTGAATGGGCGGGTTTTAGGTTTTTATAAAAATTTTGGGCGGGCGAACTAATATTATTTTGACATTTTTGAGAAAAATAATCTAATTTTAAAGAGATCTTAAAACTCTGGCTAGGTGGTCATTCGAGCTCATTGGCCACTTGATTCCCTTGCTTTGGGCCTAAAATTTTGTCACAATTAGGGGTCCCTTATTGATATAAGCTACATATGTTTAAAGTATGAGTTAGAGTGGATCTTGTACGTAATATTAAGAAAATTTAGTGTTCCATCGGCAAGTTTTCGTAGAAAAAACTCATAGGTGGATGTTTAATCAATGTATTTATCCACAATTGCACAAATGTACTTTTAATTAGGATTCGGACTGGACACACACTATGGCATTACGAAAATCAAGGCTTTCCGGTAGTCAAAAAAGTGCTTATTGCTAGTTTTAATTCTCAATCTAACAAATGCTAAATCGTAATCGTAATCGCCCACCACATTATGCTTATGGACGTCTCAATCCTGGATGGAAGGACGGACCTAGGATTTCAATCCAATTAGAAATTTTTGAAAAAAATAGTAAATATTTTTGATCAACCTATACATTAGATTATAAAAAAAATATAGTCACACATAATTGTAAAGCACTTGTGCATTCCGTTTAAATACCAAACCTATTTTATTCTATAAATTCATACAATCCTATAAGAGGACGATTATTAGATTTGTTAAGAAATCTTGGATGGGCGGATTTTAGGTTTTTATAAAAATATTGGGCGGGCGAACCAATATTATTTTGACATTAATTCTTAAGAGATCTTAAAACTTGGGCAGGGCGATCGTTCGAGCTCATCGGCCCCTTAGTTCGCCCTTGCTCGAATCTAGACAAAATGGCATGGTGGTTGCTCTGGGCCTAAAATTTCGTCACAATTAGGGGTTCCCAATAGATATAAGCTACATATGTTTAAGTATGTGTTAGGATCGATCCTGTAAACAGTGTTCCATCGTAAGTTTTCACAGTAAGAACTCATACCTGGATGGTTAATCAACCTATTTTTCCACAGTTGTACAACTGTAGTTTTAATTAGCTTCTTAATCGATCTTCTTCTTCTTTTTTTGATGTATTTTTCAATCTTTTAGTTCATAGCTGTCACTTTATCTCTTAATCTTAGATAGAATAGTGAAACATTGCACTCTCGCATAACTTGCACCGTTGCACGCGCAACATTGAGGCAAAGTTCTGGTAAGTTTTTGGGCTTTTTGAGCATTTTGTCCTATTTAAATTTTTTCGCGTTTGTTAGTTTTGCGCCTAACTTTTGTAGATTATTGATTCGTCTCGAATAAAAAAAGTAAAAAATTACGACCTTTACCAAAACATTTTTGAAAATATCCAAAAGAGCTTTAAAAACTATGAAAAAAATTTGAATAAGGACAAAACGCCCAAAAAGCTCAAAAAACTTAGCGGAACTTAGCCTATTACCCTTAATTTGGTGAAGCCTACAAACTACAACTACATGATACAGTATCTACCCCTGTTTCTACAAACTACCTGATTTTTTGTTAACTTAGGTGTGTTGGTGCAAGAATCAGCTTACGTACGCGCCTCAATTAATTCTGAGGACCAATTCACCGCCTACTGGCGGGAAAACAAGATAATCTTGGTAGTTTAGTTCCCGTTTGTTCCATCCTTCTTGTGAAAGGATAAGTGCCGCTTCCTACCACTCAAAAAAGGTGTGGACAATGAAATGCTCATCATACATGATGAGTTGAGCCGTACAAGCCAAAAACACCCCAAATCCCTTGAACATGGTGGTCCGTACCGTAGGTGGCCACAAGTTAGTTAGCATGGCTTCCGTCGGACCAAGGGCAAAGGAGTCCGCTTGTTGGTCGAAGCATTTGGTCCCCGGCATTCGTCGTTAAGCAAATGAGTCTATCCCTAATTCCCTCGCCACTTGATAACTTGGGGTCGGGAATTCCTTTTGCTGAATCACTTTCAATGAGTTCAAATATTGTATAGATGTCAATCGTCGGTTAAATTTTTATGGTGCAACCGCATACATTTATAGTGGTAGTATAATTTAGTAAAAGATGGAAAGGACACTCCGCTTGGTTCACCATTTTGAGAGTAACTTTTACTCTCGACACAGTTTTCAATAAATTTTTCTCTATCTCTCTCCACTCATTACCACTCAACTCTCAAAAATAACTTTCTAAAACCTCAACACCTCAACCAAACAAAGTGACGTAATTCTGAAAATTAATGATTGCGTTTTGAGTTTTTTTTTCTCTCTCTCTTTTTTTTTTAATTGCAAAACACTCAGTAGGTGGAATAAACATCAGTAATCCAGCAATTGATTGACTTATGCTTATTGCTGTCATTCAATTGACTTACGCTTCTTTTCTTTTTTTTCAATGGCAAAAAGAAAATTTTCATTTAATCTTTGAAACATATACAAAGACTAATAATACAAGGAGAACAACATCATATTTCTAACAAAGCTAAGAATAATCATTTATCCAGTCCAAAACTCAATCCCTCAATTGGTAAGAAACCGAACACTTATATGGGTTGAAGCCCAAACACCTAGATGGACCAAGTCCAAATCCAAGGAAAATGCCTTGTTTGGATGGTGTTTGGAGAGGGAGAAGAAATAGGGGAAGAGAGGAAAGTGATAGAGGGCGGGGGGAGGTGCCGCCCCAAGGAGGAACCCTAAAATTGGCGCCGAGGAACCATAAAATTGCCACAAAGAGATAGAGAGAGTGCGCGTGCTCTGTAAACATGATTGACTTAAGCTTAAGCAATAATGTTTTATTCGACGGGCTCTACAAATTAGAAGGATCATATCCCGTTTTTTAAGCTCGAGATGACATCGATCGATTTTGGGGGACCACATGTGCCCCCAACCACAA
Organism: Rhododendron ovatum; assembly: GCA_019656835.1. NCBI lineage: Eukaryota > Viridiplantae > Streptophyta > Magnoliopsida > Ericales > Ericaceae > Rhododendron > Rhododendron ovatum. Next base: position 5,111,884 of record CM033793.1, on the reverse strand, counting down.
GCCTCCAACAAGAGTAATGATAACATTTGGGAATCTGGGATACCTTGATTCGGTTGGAGGAGGAGGATAGATCACAAGCCAGAAAACTTACCCACCCAACCTTAATATGAAACGCATGTGCTCTGGGTCCAGGCTTCTGCAATACGGCCACGTGAAACCTGAAAAGGCATCTTTTGTGTACTTCTGTTTTTTTTTTTTAAAATAAAATAGGTGTTCGGGCCAACTTATGCTTACCTCGACTAATTTTGGAGGATCCAATCTCACCGCCTATTTGCGGAGGTCCCAATTAAAGTTAGAGCAAAACTTTGTTTGTATGGCTCATTTTGCTAACCTAAGCGTCTGGGCCAACTAACGTGCGCTCGACCAATTCGGAGGACCAACCCAACTGTCCCAAAAAAATTGATATCACTCGAGAGGTTTTGAATCTCCGATTTTAAGAGGGAGGGCTGCCTCTTTTGTGACCTTGTGTAAGGAAGTACACGGAATTTCAACTTTAAAATGATCCAAGAAAGAAAAAAAAAATCAACTTCAAAGGAATGAACGTGCGACAAAAATAAAAAAATTCATAGCAAACGTGTTCAATTTCGGGACAAATTATTTATAGGAAGATGCTAGAGTGTCCTCCCTCTTGTTTGGGAGACACGGTGTCACCCTATTTATCAGTCGTCTGATTCATCACTACCGTTGATTAAAATATTACATAATACTTAATACTTGAAGAACCGGTCACTTTAAAAAAAAACCCCCCTTAACTGATACCTTTTAACCATGGTTAATTGGTTATACAGTTTTGTTCCTCTACCTCTCCCTCCATGGATTAAACTTTTAATTTCCCTCTCCATCTCCATTTCTGTTTCTCCCGCCTGAAACTCTCAAACTCTCAGCAGAACAAAACCATTTCTCAAATGGCGAACGGAGCCGGAGGCCGGTGATCTCGATGTTTTGTGTATCTGTGTATGGTCTATGTCTTTGTTGGTTTCGATTCCTTCGGGCATAACAAATGGTATCATCGTATCAGAGCCAAGGGAAACCAAAAACTCAGTTCACACCATTGTTTCCGTCTCTCTGTTCAAATGTGCATTTTTACAAAAATTATCCTAAATATTTTTGATCAACCTATACATTCAATTATAAAAACATAGTCACACATAATGGTAGAAGCACTTGTGCATTCCATTTAAATACCAAACCTAGTGTTAATTTTATTCTATAAATGCATAAAATCCTATAAGAGGCGATTATTGGATTCATTCAGAAATCTTGGATGGGTGGGTTTTAGGTTTTTATAAAAATGTTGGGTGGACGGAACTAAATTATTTTAACATTTTTGACAAAAAAAAAAAATCTAAGAGATCTTAAAACTTGGGCAAGGCGGTTGTTCGAGCTCATCAGCCCCTTGGTTTGCCTTAATCGAATCTAGGACAAAAACAACATGGTGGTTGCTCTGGGCCTAAAATTTTGTCACAATTAGGGTCCCCAATAGATATAAGCTACATACTTTTAAAGTACGTGTTAGAGTCGATTTGTAATATTTTAAAAAATTTAGAGCTTGTTCGTTTGGGGGTTTCAAAACCCCTGAGCGTGGTATCTAATAAATTTTCTCTATCTATCTCTCTTCACTTATTACCTTTAAAACATCTCTCAAAACTCAAACCGAACAGGGTCGAAATCTTGGGATGCAGTCACAAATATTGAGAGGATGCAATCACACAGTGTGGTAATGCATCCTCTCAGATTTTATTCTCAAAATCCCTTTCAAACACTCCCTCAGTGTTCCGTCAGCAAGTTTTCACGGTAAAAACTGATCATAGGTGGATGGTTAATCAATCTATTTATCCACAGTTGCACAAATGTACTTTTAATTAGCTTCTTAATCAATCTATTTTTCTTTTGATGTCTTTTTCAATCTTGTAGTTCAAATCTGTCACTTGATCTCTTAATCTTAAGCAAAACGTTTCCCTCCCACATAACTTGCACGCGCAACATTGAGGGGGTGTTTCCACTAATATTTTTGGGTAACAACTTAATGTCAATTTTACTATCTTGTTCGTTTTAATCACTAAGTTTTGGCATCGTAGCATCTTGTTCACACTAATCAACAAATTTTAGCATTTTAACATTTTGTTCACACTAATCAACAACATATTTCACTCACAATCAACAACTTATTTAGCATATTGTTTACATTAATCAACAACTTATTGGTGAGTAGAAACAACTAACAACTTGTTAACAATAACATCTTCTCCTTAACTAACAACTAACAACTTATTGGCATGTACCAGAAGTTGCCGCCTTTTATAATATAGGTATGAACCCATTGAAGGCAATGAAGTTAAGAGATTTGGGGCATAAATTTGTAAAGCAGACAATAGGCAATGGGAAGGCCACTTTCTTGTGGTTGGACAATTGGCATCCAAATGGCCCTCTTTACAAACTCTTTGATGACAGAACTTTATCCAGGCTGGGCCTTTCTCTTTATGATAAAGTCAGCTCTGTTATTGCTAACGGTGCTTGCATTGGCCTAGACCTCGTAATAGGATTATTCAGTAGATTCAAATTTCTATTCCTAACTCTTTCATCCCACATGACGATAGGGAGGATGTGATTACTTGGATTATCTCCCCTACTGGCAGTTATTCATCTAAGCACACTTGGGAAGTTCTGAGAAATAGGAGACCCAAGGTGTGTTGGTCTTCACTTGTTTGGTTCTCAAAAACGTCCCCAAGTGGGCATTTATTTTGTGGATTGCTTGCTTAAGGAAGCTTGCCACTAGAGATAGACTTAGAAGGTAGGGACTGCCTATTGACCCCCTCTGTAGTCTTTGTTCTCAGCATGATGAATCAGCCAATCATTTATTCTTTCAATGTAATTTCTCAAGACAAGTTTGGCATTCAGTTCTAAGCCGATTTAAAGTTCACAAAGGCCAGGAAATTGGGATGACGAACTTATATGGGCTATGGGTTACTGTAAAGGTAATTCCTTTCGAGCGCTCCTCTTCAAGCTGTCTTTAGCTGCAGGGGTGTATTATATTTGGCTTGAGAGAAACTCTAGGGTGTTAGGGGAAGGCAATGAATTCCGATGTGATTTTTGCTCGCATAGAAGACAATTTGAGACTTCGGGTCAGCTCTTGGAAACATGCTCCTAATTCAATGGAAAACCAAAGATTTTGTCATCTTTGGAATATCTCTCCTCGAATTTTGGGTATTACCACTTGTTAAGAGTGGTTTGATTCTTTTGTAGTTTGTAATAGGTTTTTCTTTATACAGTTTTTTCCTGTGTAGTGGGGTTATTCCCGTGGTTTTTGGTTGGTTGGTTATAAAATGCATCATTTACCCAAAAAAAAAAAAAACTTATTCATTACCGGAAACACCCCCTGAATACCCTTAATTTGGTGAAGCTAATTCAATGGAAAACCAAAGATTTTGTCATCTTTGGAATATCTCTCCTCGAATTCTAGGTATTACCACTTGTTAAGAGTGGTTGATTCTTTTGTAGTTTGTAATAGGTTTTTTTTGTACAGTTTTTTTGCTGTGTAGTGGGGTTATTCCCGTGGTTTTAGGTTGGTTGGTTATAAAATGCATCATTTACCCCAAAAAAAAAAAAACTTATTCATTACCGGAAACACTCCCTGAATACCCTTAATTTGGTGAAGCTTACAAATTATGTGATATAGTGTCTACCCCTGTTTCTACAAATTACCTGATTTTTTGTTATAACTTAGGTGTGCTGATGTAGGAATCGCTTACGTACACGAGCCTCAATTATCCTGGTGACCAATTCCACCGCCTACTCGCGGAAAAACAAATAATGTCGGTAAGTTTAGTTCCAATATGATCCATCCTTGTTGTGAAAGGAAGTGCCCGCTGCCTACCACTAAAGAATGGATGAAGGAATGGGGTACGGTCTCTTGTCTTCCATCAGCGACAATAAAAGCATTCCATTTTGAATGTGATGCAAAGGGGGAAGGATCCCGTCCAGTCTGTCCAAACCAGTTTGATCCCGTTTTTGCATCCGGACCATTCCGGTCTAGATTTGTTTGGGTACATTTTTATTACTTCAAAATATCCAAAACACCCAGAATAAACTGGACCAAATTGGACGACTTGGGTACAAAAAATGGACAAAACTGGTCCCGGCAGACTGGATAGGATCCGGACTGGACACACACTATGGCATTACGAAAATCAAGGCTTTTCCTGTAGTCAAAAAAGTGCTTATTGCTAGTTTTAATTCTCAATCTAACAAATGCTAAATCTAAATCGTAATCGCCCACCACATTATGCTTATGGATGTCCCAAGCCTGGATGAAAGGACGGACCTAGGATTTCAATCCACTTAGAAATTTTTTTTTAAAAAAAAGTAAATATTTTTGATCAACCTATACATTCGATTTTAAAAAAATATAGTCACACATAATTGTAGAAGCACTCGTGCATTCCGTTTAAATACCAAACCTATTTTATTCTATAAATGCATACAATTCTATAAGAGGACGATTATTAGATTCGTTAAGAAATTTTGGATGGGCGGGTTTTAGGTTTTTATAAAAATGTTGGGCGGCGAACCAATATTATTTTGACATTAATTCTAAAGAGATTTTAAAACTTGGGTAGGGCGATTGTTCGAGCTCATTGGCCCCTTGGTTCGCCCTTGTTCGAATTTGAGACAAAAACGGGATGGTGGTTGCTCTGAGCCTAAAATTTTGTCATAATTAGGGGTTCGCAATAGATATAAGCTACATACATTTAAAGTACGTGTCAGAGTCGATCCTGTAAACAGTGTTCCATCATCAAGTTTTCACAGTAAAAACTCATACGTGGATGGTTAATCAATCTATTTATCCACAGTTGCACAAATGTACTTTTAATTAGCTTCTTAATCAATCTTTTTTTTTTTTGGATATCTTTTTCAATCTTTTAGTTCAAATCTGTCGCTTTATCTCTTAATCTTAGATTGAATAAGTAAAACATTGCACTCTCGCATAACTTGCACCGTTGCACGCGCAACATTGAGGCAAAGTTCCGCTAAGTTTTTTGGGCTTTTTTTGAGCGTTTTGACCTTATTTAAATTTTTTTGCGTTTGTTAGTTTTGCTTCTAACTTTTGTAGATTATTAATTCGTCTTGAATAAGAGAAGTAAAAAAAATTATGACTTTTACCCAAATATTTTGAAAATATCCAAGATAGAGCCTTAAAAACCGCGAAAAAAATTTGAATAAAGACAAAAGGCTCAAAATGTTCAAAAAACTTAGCGGAACTTAGCCTGATTATCCTTAACTTGGTGAAGCCTACAAGCTACATGATACAGTGTCTACCTCTGGTTCTACAAACTACCTGATTATTTGCTATAACTTAGGTGTGCTGGTGCAGAGGTTAGCTTACATATGCGAGCCTCAATTAATTTTGGAAATCAATTCCGCCGCCTACTCGCGGAGAAACAAGATAATCTAGGTAGTTTAGTTCCCATTTGTTCCATCCTTCTTGTGAAAGGATAAGTGCCGCTGCCTACCACTAAAAAAAGGTGTGGACAAAGAAATGCTCATCATATATGATGAGTTGAGACGTACAAGCCAAAACACTCCAAATCCTTGAACATGGTGGTCCGTACCGTAGGTGGCCACAAGTTAGTTAGCATGGCTTCGGTCGGACCAAGGGCAGCCAAGGAGTCCGCTTGTTGGTCGAAGCATTTGGTCCCCGGGCATTCGTCGTTAAGCAATTGAGTCTATCCCTAATTCCCTTGCCACTCGATAACCTGGGGTCGGGGATTCATTTGCTGAATCACTCCCAATAAGTTCAAATCTATTGTACAGATGTCAATCATCGGTTAATTTTTTACGGTGCACCTGCATACAAGTATAATGGTAGTAGATATTATTATAAAATAAAAGATGGGAAGACAGTAATTCATAAAATTAATGATTGTGTTTGATTTTCTTCTGGGAATTGATATTCGCGCTCCAAGATTTACTGCAAGCGCAACATCACAGTGTAAAAACAAAATATACACTGATATTGCCAGCAACATCACAGTTTAAAAACAAAAAGGTGGAGCGCCTGTAGTAAATCTTAGAGCGCGAAAATCAGTTCCCTTTCTTTTTCTCAATAAAAATAGGAAAATGATATTGGCACTCCAAATATTGATGCAAACACTCCAAAAAACAAAGGAAAATGGCTTTGGATACTCATTTAAATTGCAAAACACTCAATAGGTGGAATGAACAACAGTAATCCAGTGATTTACTCATGCTTGTTGCGGTCATCCGATTGACTTAAGCTTAAGCAAGAATGTTTTATTCGTCGGGGACAGACCTACATAGAGGCAAGTGGGTCACCTGACCCCACTTGATTGGAATTCTCTACATAGATATGCACATATTTTTGGATGGTTTGATAATTTTGCCTCATGACATTATACTCTCATTCCTATATCTTGCCCTAAGTAGTACAGTATTGGAAAATTACAATCTTGCTTAACTTGTTTCACCCAGCGCCTAAACTTTTTTTATTTTTTTGGTCCCATCTACTTTTAACTCAAGTAATGCATATATCTTTTTAATTTTCTTATTAATCTTTAATTTGAATAAAAGTTACAAAGATTAAAAAAATCAGGACATCACGACATCACAACGAGAAGCACACCTTGCAATGAGTTCCAACTAAGTTGGTGACTTGGTGTCCATGATTACCCACAATCATATGCTACTAGGACTCAAACGAACCAAACTAGTACAGCAGTTGGCAAGAAACCAACCGTAATTTTCCGAATATTGAATTATTTTGGCTGTGAATATTTGACCCTAGTGCCATAAAATTTTAGGTCTGCCCCTGCGTCGGGCTCTACAAATTAGAAGGATCCTATCCCATTTTTTAAGCTCGAGATGAAGTCCATTTTGGGGGAACCACATTCCTCCAACAAGAGTAATGAGAACATTTGGATACTCAAGTGATTCGGTGGACGGAGGATACTAGATCACAGGGCAGAAAACTTGCTCGTTAATATTGTGCTTTGTGTGTCCAGAAGTTGGCAATACGGCCACATGAAACCTGAAAAGGCCTCTTTTGTGAACCTTTTGTTTTTACTAATAAAGAACCCTGCTAACCACACATACATTTGTACACAAATTGTGTCAAGATTTTGTTGTCAGGCTTACTATGGGTCTCACACAAATGATCCGAGCCGTTCATTAAATGTAAAACATTTTTTCAAGGTTCCTGCGCGAAATCAACTCAATCTAATACCTATAGGTTCTTGATCAAATCATCTAAATTTTAATTCAGATTTCCGGATAATGAAAAGTTAGATAATTAGATCGAGCACCTATAGGTATTGGATTAAGCTGATTTTTTGCAGAGACCCTTGAAATATGTTTTACATTTAATGAACGGCTCGAATCGTTTGTGTGGGACCCCTAATGGGACCTCCAGCAAAATCTATGCACAATCTGTGCACAGATTGTCTGTGTGGACAGATTTATCCTTTAATAAATCAGGTGTTCGGACCAATTTATGCACACCTTGACTAATCCTGAAAGATCAATCTCACCGCCTACTTGCGGGAATCCCAATTAAAGTCAGAGCAAAGCTTTGTATGACTCGTTTTGATAACCTAAGCATCTGGACCAACTAATGTGCACCTCGACTAATTCCGGAGGACCAACCCCACCGCCCCAAAAGAGTTGATATCACTTGAGAGGTTTCGAATCTCAGATTGTCGGAGGGAGCAAATTCCTAAGTCTCAAGTACCACCAGGGGTTGCCTCTCTTGTGACCTTGTGTAAGGATGGACACTGAATTTTAACTTTAGAATGAATCAAGAAAAGAAAGAAAGAAAAATCCAACTTTAGAGGAATGAGCATGTGAAAAAAAAAAAAAAAAAACCCTTATAGCAAACGTGTCCAATTTCGGGACAAATTACCAATATTCCCAATGGATTACCACTACCTTGTCTTCACCAAAGCTATATCAATATATTCCCAATGGGTTTTTCTGGGTGATAAGCAGATAAAAATGCTTTCTTTCACGTCTACAACCTATTCTTGAGGAATATGATTCCAAATCCTACAATTTAGGATTGCTTTAAGCCCATCCAATAAAACAAGGATGGATTACCAAATGAGTGGGCCGTTATCCATCCATAGACACAAATGAATTGTTCGACAGCTTTGTGTCACGCTTCTTTTTTCTCGGCAAAAGAAATTTTATTAGTAACTCGAAGCGAAAATACAACGAGAAAAAGGATGAAGGCAAAAGCAACAAAGTATGAAAGATATGCCCCCGAATGGAACACGTCGCCCCACCAGAGCTAAGCCAGCTTTGTGTCGTACTTGCAGTTGATTCCTTGCATGAGGATTTCTCACGATGCAACAACCCCTAATAACGAAGGTAGAACAAAATCAAAGTGTGGAAAGTATAAAATGTTTGACTGCAGAGCATTCTAATTGGATGTAGACATCTACACCCTGCTATTAACAGTTTATGATGCCCAGTTGAAGCTACAATGAATTTCTTGCAATAGTTGATGCCTAAGCATTGAATCCACAGTGAATTTCCAGTACATGAAGGGATCATCAATTCCTTCCTTATTAGTAGGGCTGTAGACGAATCGAACAGTTCACGAGCTCGGCTCATTAACTCCCGGCTCGACTCGGCTCGTTTACTATTCCTTCCTTATTAGTAGGACTTTAATTCGAGCCGAGCCTCTCTTAACGACCTGAAAACTCGAGCTCAGCTCGTTCTCGTTAAGGGAGGCTCGGCTCGATTAAAGAGTTTCGTTTAGTAATGACTAAGCTCGGCCTGTTAAGGACTCGAGCTGAGCTCGAGCTCAAGTTTTTGGCTCGTTTAGTAAACAAGCCGAGTTTTACCCCCCTACTTATTATGGCAATAAATTTGTACGATGCAAACAGCGAAATTTCGCCAATCAAGCTAAGGACCACGGGCTGAAGTTTTGCTGTAGACCACCAATATTTTCTAGGACCACAGTGCTTGCATCTTTCCTTGTGTTGTACCCATCGGAACATCAAGAGATCTCTTCGTATTTCTACTCTGGTCTTTCTTAGCCGCACGATTCGCTGAAGTGGTAAACACGTGTTCGCAGACTTTTCACAGGTCATGGCACTCAGTTCATATGATTTTCACCGGACACGAATGTGGTGTTATCCTTGTTGGGAGGAAGCGTCGTGTTTGGAGGTCGGAGACGCAATGAGTGAAACCCGCCTCAAACCCGCCACATTACAGCCCTTGCCTCTCAAACCCTATCAAACTACACAGTACACACACAACCATATTTAGTTACTAAATTTGAGTTTCTGGGAATGCCTCTATTTAGAACTAGACTCTACAGGTCCACGTGGCATCCATAACATGTTATCCCCCTCCCTTGTCTGGACACTGAAATGAAAACACTATTAGACATATTTCACTCTTATCTTGTCCTTCAAAAAGCCCCGACTATATATCACTCCTCATCTACTGATGATGGAGCTTCCACCATTTCCACCAACACCATTACTCTCTCTCTCTCTCTCTCTCTCTCTCACACACACACACACACACACACAGCAAGACTCATATCTCCGCAACTGCATGACAGAGGACCTCATGTCTGCCACTTCATACTCTGGCAGCATTCTTCCAATCTCGGTACATTTCTTGTTCAAGCACAACCGAAAATACTCCTTTCGCCTTTTGCCTTTCTAACCTTTAGCACCCGTAGTGATGCACTAGTTGCAAAAATCATAACAAACACGTTCAAAAAACCATTATAAAGGTGGCATCAAAGAAAAAGTTAATAACAGTTAGACACCTTGCCCCGTCACTAGTCAACATTGATGCTTATATATCAGCTCGTCCAAACAACTTAACCCATCAAAGTTTAAAAGACTCCACCGTAGCCTTTGAGTGAATTCCAATTCAAAACCCACAATAATGTCGCTTCCATGTACCAAAAACTTCTTGCAACGCTTTTGCGATGAGTTTGGAGGGGTAACGATAGGGCTTTCGGCTCCTTCTCCAGTGATCACATCCTCCCTTCCCTTGGAGCCAGAATCAACCAAGCAACCAAACTCCGAAGATGCATTATCTGCCCATTCACCCCTCGTTATAGGTACTGATGCACTCTAAATTGCTTGCACCGGTTTGGTTGGTGTTTTCTCAGAACACTTTTGAGATATTGTCTTTCGAAACAAAAGACACACTCATACTTAATATTTCATTTGTTCTCAAGGGATGTAGTTTTCAAGAATCGAAAAGCATCTTGTTTGTGCTTTCTCAACAAAATGAGTTAGTTTCACGAAAACTGAAAACAAAAGAAAATTTCAAAAACCATCAACCAAACAAGTTTCCTGTGTCTCAGAGAAATCATAACATAAAACAAGAAACAAGAAACTATGCCAAACCTCATTCTATGTTCTTCATTTCAGGGCTTGGGAGATGTTCTTGATTGTTCTAGTGGTTTACTCCGCCTGGATCTGCCCATTTGAGTTTGCATTTCTGAAAAACAAGCAAGATGCCCTTTTCATAATTGACAACATTGTCAATGGCTTCTTTACCATCGATATTGTTCTCACCTTCTTTGTGGCATATCTTGACAGTCAATCGTATCTTCTTGTTGATGACCCCAAGAAAATTGCAACCAGGTCCTTAAGCAAGGAATTTCAATAGTCATTTCTGTTTTCTGTCTAAAAAGTTGCTGACCCTCTTTAGATGACCCTTTTCCAAATTACAGGTACATATCAACCTGGTTTCTTTTTGATATCTGTTCAACACTGCCCTTCCAATCCCTCAGCCTCCTGTTCACAGATCATATTAGTGGAATTGGCTTTAAATTACTTAACATGCTCAGACTTTGGCGTCTCAGACGAGTCAGCTCTTTGTTTGCAAGGTCCATCAACATATTCGAACCCTTTATTGGTTTGGCAACTC